>PITA01003824.1:0-62172 GCA_004023965.1 Spilogale gracilis | reverse complement strand
CTGATGCATCAGATTCCCTAAGACCTTCTCCCTAGCTTAGCACAATGTCTAGGGAAGCAAGATGGTGGTTTTAACATTATGCCTCTCTCCACCCCCATGCACTTTTTCTGACACGTCTTCAGGTCTAAATATTGGCTGCTCCAGTCCATCAACTCAATGGTGTGAAGCCACCATCACTGAACTTCCCCACGGTGGTTTCAAGATGCCCCTCTCCCCCTAATTCCTTGCACTTTATTCTCCTGGGTGGTTTCGAACTACTCTTGTTTTCTCAGTGGCCATTTGTTGTGTCCCTCAGGGGCTAAATGACTCAAAATCTGGGATCCTTCCCCTCTCAGACTCCGCTCTTTCGGCTTAGAATTTGGGGACCATATGCAGGAGAAGTCACGGAATCCCAGGAAAGGGAATGGGACTGGGGTAGAGGGGTGTTTTCCTCTGGAGCAGGGTTGTGTCTTTGTGTCTCTGTCTCTGTGACTGCCCTGCCTCAATCCCAATAAAATGCTTTGGTGTATACACTCGGTCGTCATTGGCCGTGTGGATCACAGATGCCTGGGCCCCCAGCAGCCCCCTCCCTGAGACCTAGAGTCCCATGGCCTCAGCCCCATCCTCTCCCAGGAAGCAGGCTAGAGTAGGGTGTCTAGCCGGGTGGGGGAACACTTATTTTATTCGGCCTCAGTGTTCTGTCACAGCGAAAGCATCTCCGTGTGTTGGACCTCCTATCTGAGAGGACTACTATGCAGCAAAGCGTGCCAAGAGGACAGGACCTTTGGGTCCTTCCTCCGTGAGGGGATGGCGCGGATCTGGCAGGACGCGAGTCGGGCTTACACGAAATTGTTGGGGAGTGTGGCGGGGGAGAGCGGCTCCAGGCTCTGGGGGCGGTTCCCGCGGGGCGGCGGGGGAAGCTTGGGCGGCAACGGGGGGGTGGGCGGTGGCTGTTTGGTGGCGATGTGTGAAGGGACCCAGGCATCTGGGGCATAAAAGTAGACGTCGTAGGGGTCCTTCGGGGCTTCCAAATGCATAACTGTGGGAGCAAAGGAGCGAGGTCGTCACTAAGCAGACAGGGGTCCTGTCCCCTCTGCTGCGCCTCTGGCCAAGGAGGAGGCGGGAAAGAGGATTCCGACTGTTCTTTGGACCTGGGTTCTCAAATTAAAGGGCGATGCCCCCCAGAATCGAAGAGGGGGCGTGGAGTCGGCGCAGCGGGGCGGGGCCTGCAGTGGAGAGGGCGGGGAATATTGGGCTGCCCTGGGAGATTGAAAGGGGCGGGGCTTGTGGGGACCTAAGGCTCTCAGCCGGTTGCAATTCCCCGCTGGACTGGGGGTGGCGCTGGACGTGTGTCCCGGGGAATTTCGGAGAATTGGGGGGGCAGATCATGGAGGGGTCGCGGCTTCTATTGACCTTGGGTGGGGAACCTGTACTTTTTGGCAGGGCGCCCTAAACTGCCTGGCGAAACCCGGGTAAGGAAACGTGTGGTCATTCAAGTAGAGGGATGCTGTGAGGGTCGCTCACCCGGTTCATCTCCGTCGTTTGGAAGCCGGTGGTGTGCGAAGGGCCGATGTCGAGCCGCGCGGCGATAGAGACACCACAGCAGCAGGAAAATGCCGATCAGCAGTCCGATCCCCGCAAGGAAGAGGCAGAGGGCCCCGCCCGCGGCTCTCCGGGGGCGCCCCACCAGGGTCACGCCTGAAGGACGAGGGCGCAGGGGCTGAGCAATCTACACTCCCATCCCCTACTTCCCAAGAGAGACCCAGGAGTCCCGGCCCCAAGCCCCCCTCCACTCTCACACCCCAGACCAGCCCTCAGCCTCCTCCAGTCTCAGACTCTGGAGCGGGGTCCCAGCCTGCCCTCCCTCAGACCCAGGAGTCTCCGCCCCCAACCCCTTCCTCTCCCAGGCCCAGGAGTCCAGGTCCTGGCTCCTCACCGGTCTCCTCTACTCGTTCCACCACGATGATAGTGCTGACTCGCTCACCCCGGCTGCGCCTCTGGGGGGCCCGCGGAGTGGCAGGGGCCGGCTGACTGGGGGAACCCAGAGGAGCAGGGGGACCCGCAATCCGGGCTGAGGGAAGAAGGGCATCAGGCCCTATAAGGCTAGAGTTCTGGGAGGACTTCAGCTCAACTGAACCAGGAGAAACTGAGGTGGGCAATTTGAGGGAGTCAGGTTGGGTCACTGCAGGGGTTTCTGGTTTGGGACTCAGGGGCAGCTCATTTAGGGCAGTTGCTTTGTCCTTGAAAGGTGTCGTCATTTCTGGGTGAGGACTGGCTGAGATCTCAGGGTCAGAGGTCATAGGGTTCTTTGTGGCATCTTGGTACTGGGTTGTGGGAGATGTTTGGGGAATTTCAGTGGGGCTGGGGTTGTGAGTTACATGGGATTCTGGGTGGGAGGTTTCTGTAGAGTGGAGATGGAGGACCTGGAGGAATTCAGAGTTTGGGGTTTCAGTGGTGTCAGGGTTATGGGTTTCTGGAGGTTTGGGCTGAAGAATCTTGGTGGGGTCAGGATGTGGGATCTCAGGGACTTCTGCAAGTGAGATTTCGGTGGAGTTAAGTTTGGGAATCTCTGGGGGTTCTTGGTGTGGAGTTTGGGTGGGGTCAGGACTTGGGGTCTCAGGAAATTCTAGATGTGAAGTTTTGAAGGGATTAGGTTTGAGAGTCTCAGGGGATTCTGGGTGTGGAATATCAGTCGGGTCAGGTTTGGGGGTATCAGAAGGTTCTGGATCTGTCATTTTGGAAAGGTTAATTTTTGAGATCTCCAGGGAGTCCGGTATTGAGGTGTTGAGTGAGTTAGATTTAGGGCTCTCAGAAGACTCTGGGTGTGGGATTTCTCGGAGATCATGGTTGGGAGTCTCAGTGAAGTCGAGGCGGGAGGGCTCTGGGGAAACTGCATGAGGTGATTTGGAGGGCTCGGGATAAGCAGTCTCAGGGGAGTCTGGGTTAGGCAGGTCTGCAGTGGAATTCTCAGAAGCAGGAGGGGAAGTCTGAGACGGGGGGCCCATCTCAGGGAAGTCGGAGCCTGCAAGTGGCGAGGCCGAAGGGTCAGCCTTTGAACCCAGCGGGGCGAGGAGAAAGACGAGGAGGAAGAAGATCGAGCTGAGGGATTTCATAGCTCTGGGAGACGCGTGTAGCTGCGGGGGAGCGGGAAGAAAGGCGTTAAGTTTGGAAGCCCGCGGGGAACCTGGGCCTACTCCCAGAGGCCACGCCCCCGGAGGCCACGCCCCCGCCCCTAGTGAGCCCAGATCTTGGCCAGCAGCAACTCCCTGAGGGCTGTAGCCTCCGTAGCTAAAGGAGACTGAGGCGCGGGGCTTTTTGGGAGTTGTAGTTAATTTCCTTATCTGTTTCCCTGAGGGGGTCCCAGAAAAGCTGGGAAAGACCTCTGACCTCTCCTAGCCCTTAGACCTCCTGGACTTCTATTTCAGAGGGTGTAGACCTCCAGGGGGACATAGGATCCCTTCCTCTCTGAGGGCTCCAGGGACACCTTCACTGCACTGTTGTTTACACTAGAGGAGGCTCAGAAGGAATGGCTGTGGGCTGGGGGCCCGACAGGCCGGATCTGAGGGAGGTGGGAGACTCCTGGGACCTGGGAGAGAAGGCTGCTGAGGGTTCACCCCAGTTTCCAGAGGGTGGAAGGCACTGTGGGTCTAAATTCCTGGTTCCTTAGAGAGAAGAGGCCCAAAGCTTCAGATGCCTAGAATTTTGAGGGAGCAAGATTAAGGGGTCTGGAATACAGGGGAGACAGGTGTCTTGAACTCTAAAGGACTGGGAACTCCAAGTCTTTGGCCCTCAGCAGATAGGGGTGTAGGGTTCTGGATGCGGCAGGACTCTGGTCCCTCTGTTTATTAAGGACGGCGCTGAGATCTCAGGCTTTCAGGACTGGTCTGGGGTAGAGACACCCACCCGGGTCTGTGCTCAGGTGGAGGTGGGGGTGGTGGGTATCTGGGTAGGACACGGTTACTTGGGGGCCTGGGGTCTCTTACCTGCTCAGTGAGGTCGAAGATAACAGCAGGTGAGCAGAGCTGGATGCAGAGATCAGTGAATGCTGCAGAATGGCTCTGGGAGGGGCAGCAGGAGGTAGGGTCCCAGGGGCACAGGTGACGCACCGACCCCCTCCCTGGGGATCCTGGGAGCCTGGCTACAGGCTTGGGCTCTTAAAGAGACAGAGATAAAGAACACTATCTGGTGGAAGGATGTGACCCAACCAAGCGATCTTTTCTTTGAAACCAGGGGTCCAGGGTGCCTGGGTGGCTCAGTTGGTTAAGCATCTGCCTTTGGCTCGGGTCATGATCCCAGGGTCCTGAGACTGAGCTCTGAGTCTTGCTTGTGTTCTCTGTCAAATAAATAAAATCTTAAAAATAAAATTTAAAAAGAAAAGAAAGAAAGAAACCAAGGGTCCAGGGCTTCTACCATCTCCTACCTGCAAACCCAAGTCTAGATCCCTGGTGGCCTCTTACTTGAAGACCCAGGGATCTGGACCTCCAGATGCCTCCCTGCAGATCCAGGAATCCAGTTTCCCAGGCCTCTCCTCTCTGAGAAGTTAGGAGTCCAGGGTCTCATGTCTTGCCAGTCACATACTCAGATTGCTACTGCCCTTTGGGACTTCCAAACCTTGGCTTACCTCCCCCCCACTGTGTAGAGAGGACCCTCTTAAGAGCCCTTGTGAGGGGACTGGGGCTTCACAACACCACCAAAACCCTCCCTGGGAGGCTTAGGCCCATGCACAAGGTAGCTCGAGGGCCCTGGTGTGTCTTTCCCCTCTTTGCAGTTTTGCCTGTCACTTTACCTGCCTTCACCCCCCTACCCATTCCACTGCCTTTCTCCCTCTCCATCTCTCACTCTATTTTTTTGGTTCTCTGCTGCCTGGACTTCTCTCTGGACATCCTTGTGCTGGCTTGCTGTCCTTCGATCTCTGGTCTCTCTCAGAGTCTCCTCCCTCCATTTCTAGTTGGCTCTCTGTCTTTTCACTCCCACTTCCTTCCTTTTCTTTCCTTCTTCCTCTGTTTTGCTCCCTTTCTTCCCCCTTGGCCCTTTCCTCTAGCACTCTGTCTTTGTCCTTCCCTCTCATGGTTGCTTCATCTATGTGTCTCTCCCCATCAGTCCCTCCTCTGTTGCTTTCCCTTTCTCTCTCTGTGTGTCTCTGGCTTCTGCTCTGATGGTCCCTCTGCTGGTCTCTATTTTTATCCCTCTGACACACCTCTTGTGTCCACTTCTCGGTCTGTCTGTCTCCCCCTCCTCCTTCCTCTCAGGTCCCAGCTCCTGGTCCCAATTAGTTGGTGGCTGCCAAGGCAGGCAGGTCCCCCACTCCTGGCTCCTCATTACCGCTGGCGGCTCCTAATGAGCCTGGGGGGGGGCGGGGAGCTGACCTGGCGCCCCCAACCTCCTGGCTTGCGTCACTGCCAGCTGCGGGGGCTGTGGAGGCGATATAAGGGGGCTGCAGCCTGGCTGTCCAAGCCCACTGCACGGTAGCGGGCCCTGCAAAGGGGCGCAGGAGGTGGGTGGGTGGTGGGGTGCGGGGTTCTGGGCCAGGACGTGGGCCCCACTGAGCTTTTCCCCTGTCTCTCTACAGGTGATGGAGACCCCCCAGGTGCCCAGGAGCCCCCAGGTGCGGCTGCTGCTGCTGCTCCTACTGCTTGTGCCCTGGGGCGACCGCAGGGCCTCAGGAGTCGCCCTGCCCCCGGCAAGGGTCCTCAGGTGAGCGCGGCACCCCGGACACCCAGGGAGGGGCGGGGATTCGGAGAGGAGGACCAGACCCAAAGAGAAAGGGGCACATCAGTACGAGGAAAAGGTACAAGAAGATTCGGAAAAAGGCCTTGAGAGATTTGAAAGGAGCGGAAGCAGCCGCGGATTCATTCCTTGAGCAAAGTTTACTGGTTTCTTAGTGTGTATTAGGCCCGGCGCTGAGCGCTGGGGGTGGACACAGGCATCAGACTCGTCTCCGTACTCAGGGAACTTCGAGCCGGGTGAGCAGAGACCGGTATAGAGGAAGACAGGGGGCAGAGGACAGACGCCGAGCCACTCCACAGACAGTGCAGGGACGGGGCTTCGAATTAGACCGCGGGGGGCACAGGTGGCGGCGGGCGGGGGTCTGGGGCCCTCGGTAACTGCCTTTTTTGGTCTCCTCGCAGTCTCCGCTCTTCCGGCCGGGCCTGGGCGGGACCCGCCACCCCGCTGTCCCGGCGGAGCCTGGCCCTGGCGGACGACGCGGCTTTCCGAGAGCGCGCGCGGCTGCTGGCCGCCCTCGAGCGCCGCCACTGGCTGAACTCGTACATGCACAAGCTGCTGGTGCTGGACGCGCCCTGAGCGCGGTGTCCGCCCCACTTAAATAAAGATCCAGCAGTGCGTTCTGGTCCGCGCCTCCTTCGTGCGCCCTGGGTGTGTGTGCGGGATACGCGGGCAGGGCTTGCGTCGCTACTCCGACGTATCTCGTCCCCTCAGTCCCCTCTCTTTTTTCTCTCCCCACCCCAATCATTTTTCCCTCCCTCTACTCCCATTCTCTATCTGCTTTTCTGCTCTGCCCTCCCTTCATGCCCCAGCTCCGTCCCCTCCTCTCGCTCTGGGCCTCTGTCCCTCCCCACCCGAGTCTCTGCTCCCATCCCACCTGCAGATCTCCGTTCTCCTCTCTGGATTTCTGTCCCCCTCTCTGGTTCCCTGCAAACTACCAGGTCTCTGTTTCCCTGAGTCTCGGTCTGCTTCTCTAGGTCTCTGTCCCTCTCTGGGTTTCTGCTCGCCATCTCTCTGAGTCTCTGTACTTCTGTCTTTTCCCACCCTCCCGGCTTCCTAACCCTGTGCCTCCTCTCTCTAATCTTCTTTCTGCCTCTAAAATTTTTCCTTTCATTCCTATCGCTTTCTTTTTTCTCTGCCTGATTCCCTCAGATCTTTCCTTTCTTCTCTCGTCTCTCTGTCTCCCTCTTCCAGCTCTCAAAGTGTTCTCCGAATTTCGCTGTTTCCGCTCTCTCCTCACTTTCCGACTAGGCTCTGGGCGCAGTGGAAAGGTAGGGAGTGGTTGCCTCTTGGGTGAGATGTACCTACCCTTCAAGACCAGGTTTCCCCAAACCCTAGCTGTGTGATGTTGGGAAGGGCTGCTTAACCTCTGAGTCTTTTTTCCCCCTCATCTGAGGATTAACCAAGATACACCATGAGACAACTTCATCACAGCGCCCGCGAAGCAAAACACTTTTGTTAGAAAAGGGTTTCTGGGGCGCCTGGGTGGCTCAGTGGGTTAAAGCCTCTGCCTTCAGCTCAGGTCATGATCTTAGGGGTCCTGGGATCAAGGCCTGCATCGGGCTCTCTGCTCGGCGGGGAGCCTGCTTCCTCCTCTTTCTGCCTGCCTGTGATCTCTCTCTCTATCAAATAAATAAATAATTTTTTTTTAAAAAAAAGGGGGGGCGCCTGGGTGGCTCAATTGGTTAAGTGACTGCCTTCGGCTCAGGTCATGATCCCAGAGACCTGGGATCGAGTCTCACATCGGGCTCCCTGCTCGGCAGGAAGCTTGCTTCTCCCTCTCTCACTCCCCCTGCTTGTGTTCCCTCTCTGGCTGTGTTTCTCTCGGTCAAATAAATAAAATCTTAAAAAAAAAAAAAAAGAAAGGAAAGGGTTTCTGCCTCTCTAGCAGCACCCTCCAGAAGTTTGTTCAGGGTTTTCTGACTGCGCCCTTTCCGGGAGATCACTGGGGAGGGAGGAGAGGACGAGGGGACCAGGCGTCAGGCTCCCAGAGGCACAGGGCTGGGGCGCTGGTGAAGCGAAGCAGCAGCCAATCACGTTTCTCTCTCACTGGCGGCTCCCGCCAGCCCTTCTGTCCCAAAGCTCAGTGGTGACCATGGCAACTCACTCCGAGGACTAACGCAGAGGCCTCTAAAGAGCGCGCCCCGGGCGCGGCTCTTGCGGATCGCGCGCTGATTGGTCTAGAGAAGGAGGCGGGGATGGGCGCGTGGGCTCGCGGGAAGGGGGCGGGGCTGACGCTGAGTGAGTGGCAAGCTCTCGCAGTTGTGTGTCTGGGAGGCGGACCGCGCCCTAATTGGCCTTTAGGCTGGAGGGGGTGGGCCTGCTTCTCTTACTCAGAAATACTGAATAATGAAGTAATAACTGGAGTTGGCCAAATTTCATAAATAAGACTCTGAAAGTCAAGAGTTAATTTCCCCAAGTTGTCGGCGCCAGTAAAGCACAAAAGAGTAATTGGAATGCAGATCTGTGTGACTTCTTGTCTAGACCTTGCCCTTACTCTTATGGAGAAATGGGAATAAAGAGCTATGAGCAGTTATTA
The DNA here is from genome assembly GCA_004023965.1 of Spilogale gracilis. Taxonomy (NCBI): domain Eukaryota; kingdom Metazoa; phylum Chordata; class Mammalia; order Carnivora; family Mephitidae; genus Spilogale; species Spilogale gracilis. Next base: position 53,930 of record PITA01003824.1, on the reverse strand, counting down.
TTTGCCAGGCACTCCACTAAATATTGCACTGTTGGCTCTTCGAACCTCACATCAACCCCGTGGGGAGCCTCACTGGCTTTTGGCTGGAGGGCCTGGTAGCTGGGTCTTTGTCTGAACTCCTCCCATATTTCCTCCCTAGATGTCTGCCTTAGCGTTTGAGGCTTTGCATAAAATAGTGCCTGGAAGCCCTTTCCTTCCCCACTCTACTCGCCTCTCCCCAGGAAATTTCAGCAATTCCCAAAATGTCAATCATAGGTAATAACACGCAGAACCCCATCTCCAGACAGTGGGCTCAAGCCCCAGGGCTCCAGCCACTTATTGGAACATTGACACTCACTCCATCCCACATGAGCTCTGTATTCCCCTAAACCCACTCCTTCTCATGGGTCCCCATTTTGGAACCAGTCACTGGGTCAGACCCACGGGCTGTCTTTGCCCTTTCCTTCCTCATCCTCCTTCACAGCCATCAGTCTCTGGCACATCCTTCCTGCCCTGCCTCTCTATGCCCTTCCCCTTCTTTACATCCACATGCCCAGCTCAGCTCAGGCCTCATCCTCTCCCACCTGGACCAAGGCCCTAGCCTATTCCCCACCTCCTGCCTCCCTTCGTAATCATCCCCCATGCAGGCTCAGAAGCTCTCTTCCCAATCCTCCTCCTCTTTTCTTCTTTTTAATCCCAGCAACATGTGCTTTCTATGGCTCTCTGCCCACAGAGGCTCTTTCCCACCACCTGGTTTTGACACACACACTATTCCCTCTGCCCATGACACCCTCCTTTGGTCCCTGCTCAATGTAACACACTTTATTCATCTTTCAAGAACTGCACACAGATGTCACCTAATGGGGACAAAAATCCCTATCCTTCTGATGGGTTAAGAGCATTTTCTGGGCTCCCATGGAACCTACAGCTACCTCCATCACTATCTGCCTTTAAATAGGGGTGACTCTGACCCTCCCCTGCTCAAAACTCTCTCAAGGAAGCCTCTGTGGCACTGAAATTGTTCATATCTTGACCTGGGGTTTAGTTTTGTGGGTATTTGCATATGCAAAAACTCATGCACCTGATATTTAAGATTTGTCCATTTATCTGTATGGTTCCATTTTTAGTGTATGCGCTGCTGAAGCAAGCATGTGCATTTATCTGTATGCAAATTATGTCTCAAAGCATAAGTAACCAAAAAAAACAAGGAATAAAATCTCTGAAAGCTCCCATCATCCCCAGGAGAAAGCCAGTACTCTTCAACCTGGCATTGGAGGCCTTGTTTTTCTACAGCTTTATCTTCCTTTCTTTAAAAAATAATTTAATGAATTTTTGAAAGATTCTATTTATTTGAGAGTGAGAGAGCACACAAGCATGAGTAGGGGAGGGGCAGAGGGACAAGCAGACTCCCTGCTGAGTGGGGAGGCGTTGCCGGGCTCCATCCCAGGACCCCGAGAACATGACCTGAGCCCAAGTCAGAGGCTTAACAACTGAGCCTCCCAGGTACCCCTACAGCTTTATCTTCTAAGGTCTAATGGTGGCACACAGATGAGCAGTGATGAGCAAATGGCACACTGGCCCATCTCCTGCCAGCTGTTTGCACTGTGGGGCACATCTGGGATGTGTGCCTGGCCTATGTGTCTCTCTCCCTCCTGCTGGAGGGTGGGGTGGGGGGAGAGGTGCTCCCAGCCTCTCTTATAGCTAGGTGTGGTCACAACAAACACTTTTGGCCAATGAGACATAAACACAGGTCTGTGCTCTGGGAAGGGCACGGCTTTTCTTTATAAAGAAAGGAAGGGACATGTCCCCTTCATCCTACAGATGTGATCATATGTCACATCTGGCAGCCGTGCCTGCAATCTCCCAAGCAAGAGGGAGGGGCAAAGAGGATCACAGAGGATCATAGCTCCCTCGACTATCTCGGCTGTGGAGACTCTGAGCTGTGGGCCCACAGCTGTCCTCCTCCAGACTTGTTTTAGGAGGAAGATAACCCCCTAGTATTTCATCCATTATTGGGTGTGTTTTGCTATTACTCAGGAATGTAGTCACCAATGTTAAAAAACCAAAAGACTTCACATAAAAACCCAATACAGGGGTGTGGATCCTGGAGCACTGTATCTGGGGTCCCCATACTGGGGTCCTCCCAGCTAATGGCACAACAATAGTAATAACAGTAGGATTCCCCAGGGAATTCTCTGACCAGCTCTAGCTCTGAGCCGCTCACACTGGGGGAGGCTGGAGGTAGCAGAGCTGGAGGTGGGGCCAGGTGGGGGGCGGGGACTGGCCCAGCAGCAGGACAGATAGCAGTAGCAGCAGCAGCAGGCCCAGGACTGGGGCTGGGATCAGTGGGGGCCGGGTGACCCTGGTGGGAGGCAGTCCAGTGCTCAGGGAGGGCCCAAGGGCGAGGGGCGGCTGGGGCTGTCTCAGTAGGGGGCAGTGCCCCAGTGGGTGCCGACCACCCTCCTGCTGGAGACACTTCGGGGCACACCTGAGTGACTGGGGCTGCAAGGGGGCCAGGCAGAGCTGGCCCCAGCCTGGCCTCCTGACTGGAACCAGCTCTCTGGACACGGGCACCAGTGCTTGCTGTAGCTCGGGGTCAGCGGGGCTGCTGGACAGAAAGGAGGGCAGGGCAATCACGCTGGCTTTTTCCTCCACCTCGAGGCCCCTTCTAGTCCCTGTGGGTCCTGTTACCTCTCATGAGGACTTCCGGGAATGTCTCCAGGGTGAGGTTCCCCCAGAGGACTGGGGAGATTGGCCTGGAAGGACAAAGGGGACAAACTTGAGACTGGGTCCTGGACTGGGAGAGACTCTTGGTTCAGGCCACTGGACAGAAGTGACCACGTGGAACAGGGTGTAGTAGTGCGACACCCCACAGGGTTGGGTTCCCAGCTTGTAGGCTTCCAGCTGCATGTCCCTTGGAAGGTCACCCCACATCTCCATGCCCCACTTTCCCCATATGCTGGACAGGGTCGGCAAGAATACCCAGCTCACATGACCTGCATGAAGGAATGCGGGTCAAAAGCAAAAATGTGGGAGGGTGCAGAGCAGTGCTTGGTGCATAGTGGGCACTCAGTAATTATGGGAGCTGTTCAATAATACTCTTTCCATTTACATCTGATTCTGGAAGTATCCAAGCCCCTGAGGGCAGAGACCCCCTCTTCTCCAGGAGTCCAACTGTGTGCTGGGCCTAGTCCAGCATGGGCATTCTTCCTGCCTGCGTCAGAACCTGTAGATGCTTTAAGATGGAAGCACCAAATATTCCTCCAGGGGCCACCTCACCCCCCATGTTCCTCCAAAAGGACACCCCTCTGCTGTTCTGGGGCTTTCCTACCCACTCCTTTGTTCCATGGATGCTGGTGATGGCAGTAAGAGCAGTAATAAAGAATAAAGGGCCACCAGACTCAGCCCCTCCCTTCACCTCTACCACCTACTGTGCGCCTGCTCTGTGTGTGTGTGGGGGGGCCCCTTCCCAAGGACTTTAAACAACACCTGCCCCCTCTGCCTCCCCACCACCAACAGCTAGGGAGAGATCATGGTCAAGTTGGCTGTAAGGAAACTGAGGTGGGGTCCAGTCTCTGTGGAGAGGACCAGAGGAGTGGGAGGTGGGCTTTGGGGTCAGGCTGCTCAGAGAGACCATCTTGGAGAGTTTGAACCCGGAAGGGGCCCAGATGCCTGGCACACATTCAGGCTCTCATATTCCTACCCTATTCCTAGCCTGTGAGGACCACGGGCTCCCCACTTCTCCTCCTCGAGCTTCCCTCCCTTCTCCTGCCTGAGAATGGGGATGGGCACCCGCACCCCGGCCTGCAGCTTCAGCTTCGAGGAGTGAAGCAGCTGGTGTGTGTGGTGCCTGGTGGGGGAGCCGTGACAGGCGCTGTGCCCCAGGGAGCTCTGAGGCTGGCTGGGGAGGGCCCGGCCCTTTCCTGTGTGTGGGCGAATGTGCGTGTGCATTTTCACATTCCGGGGGTGTAGCCACGTCTGTGAGGCTGTGGCTTAGCGGCTGCAGCCCTGTGTATGAGCTGGGGAGGTCCCCTGGGAACATTCTGGCCGCCCACTGGCCTGCAGGCCTCCCCTTACAGCGCTGTCTGCTCTCATTAGCTATAGCAAGGGCCTTGTTATCTCTTTGCCAAATGATTTTTCTGTCTGCTTGGGAGAAGTGGGGGTGTGGGTGAAGGCTGGGAGGAGCTGGCACCGTGTCACTCTCTTCAAGGGCCTAGAATGGGTGGGGACTGGGAAGGGGTGCTAGGGACTGCGTACCACGATCTGGGGCTCTGCTTCCTCCTCTTCCTCTCTTCTGGGCAACCTGTGGGGACAACAGAGTTATTGCAAGCATCTTCCCTCGGCCTGGCTCCCGTTCGCTGTGGGTCTGAATGAGCCTTTAAAACAGGGGTCTTTTTTTTTTAGAATTTATTTATTTAATAGAGAGAGATATAAGTCACAGGTAGGCAGAGAGGCAGGCAGAGAGAGAGAGGGAAGCAGACTCCCTGCTGAGCAGAGAGCCCGATGTGGGGCTCAATCCCCAGACTCTGAGATCATGACCTGAGCCGAAGGCAGAGGATTAACCCTCTGAGCCACCCAGGTGCCCCTAAAGCAGGAGTATTAATGGGGACCAGGCATCACAGATGGGCCTTGGGGTGTCCTGGAGCCCCATAAGCTGCTGTGTGTAGGTCAGTGGGCATATTTTGCAGGGGAATTTTCAACAAACTCTCAAAAGAGTGTGTGACCTCCAAAAAGGGTAGGAGGGTCCCTTGATCAAATTGGTTTTCTCTTCTGCTTTTTTCCAGCTGCTGCCAGAGCTGCAAGCCGAAGCTTCTCTTCTGTTCTCTTACTCTCCCAAACATCAGAGTCTCAGAGCTGAGACTCAGGGCAGGTGTAGACCCGCCCCTCACTTCGTGCCTGGGCGGTTGAGCCCCTAAAATACCTCTCTGGGACTCAGACCTCAAGCTGCCCTGCTCAGATGCCCCTTAGAGACCTGGACACCCATACCATGAGCTACCACCGTCACTGGGGACCAGGGGTCCGGCCCTTCAGCTGCTGCCACCCCGACACCCTCAGGACACAGCTATTTCTTCAACTAGGACCCAAAAAGGCATTTTAGGCTGGTAATCCCCAGCCTCTGCCCAGACACACAGCTGTCTCATCCCCTGAAACAACTACTTGGGCCCCAGGTGGCTCCTTCCCCAGCCCCTCTCAATATCCAAGCCCTTGCTCCCAGTCACCTTTAGGGGCTACGGGATTCACTACCTCCCTTGTTTCCAGCTTCCCAATCTGTGGCTCATACTGCTCTGCTCCTGGGAAACTCTGATGTCTAGCCCCTGCCCCCACTGCTGCTCAGTCCCTTCTCCCTTCCCTTCCTCAGTGACGCAGGGGGAGGTCATAGCTCGGAGGCCCCCTCCGGCCCATCTCAGCTTTCTCAGACAAGTCCAATTAGAAGCCAGTGGCAGGCAGCCTCATTAGTTGTTGCAGCTGAGAGCCTGAAGTGGGTGGGGGGCCGGAGGCATCACAGGAAACCACAGGCCCAAGGCCAGGCCTGAGAAGGATAGGCCCAGACATCTAATGCTTTCTTTCTTTTCAGAAGCCTGCCGCCTAGCTTCCTAACAATCCCCGGGCTGGGGCTCCACGGCACTAATCCTCACACCGCCCCCACCATGGGATTTGAATTCAGACTGTCAGATTTGAGTGCCCGATTGTCTCCTAACTGCCTGGGTGGTCTCCATGGGCCAGTCTGGGTTTCCTTCATCCCAGGATTCCCTGGAGGCTTTGGGAGAGGTGTGTTCAGTGACAGTGACCCAGTGACTGAGCTGTCCCATCAGCCAGACAACTGTCTTCTTGTCTCAGAGTCTCCTATATGAGTACTGCTCCTATGGGACCCCATTCAAGCATCATGACCCCAGGAAGCCTCCCCCTCCCCCCGACCCAGGTGGCTTCAAGTGCCAGATGTCCTCCCACATCAGACTGGGTCAGAGTCTGTCTCCCTCTAGACTAGGAGACGCTGAAGGCGGGGCTGGGGGTGGCTTATCCTGGTTCACAGGCTAAGGGTCACTTCGGTGGGAGGGAATGAATAAATGAAGGAGTGAATGATGTGTGACTCCCAGGGCTTTTCCAGTCCTTGTACACTGTCCAAGAATGGCTTTGGAAGGAACAAGCTTCTTACCACATTGATCGCTCCTTCCTTCCTCCCTGAGGGTGTGTTCGCTCTTCCTGCAAGTTTCTCTGGGGGAAAAGGAAAGTTTAGGTCTCCTGGGCTGTGACACTTGCAAGAATTCACCACCTGCTTCTAAAACCTGCCCTCCTCTTGGGCTTCTTCCCTGGGGGTGGGGTGGCTGGCTCTACATCCCCCCAGGAGAAGCCAGACCCCCTTCTTCTTAGCACCCAGGAGTCCAGGTCCCCCAAACCTCTCACATTCCCAGGAGATTCTCACACTCACATGGACCCAAAGGAGGCCCAGCGTTTCCCTCCTGCATCCCCTTCTCCTCCCAGGTTCCAGGTCTGCAGGCAGCCACTACCCTCCCCCTCCAGTTGTTCTCCCTTAGGACCCAGGTCCTAGTTTCTCCTCCTTCCCTGAGGCCTCAGTCACCAACCTGACACTGTTTCCTACATATATTCCTTAGCTCCAGGCTCGTGTACCCACTGACCCAGGGTGGCTCCCCTGCCATCCCTTAGGGTCCCATCTCACCAGGCTGCAAGGTTAAGTCTAGTATCTCTCTGTCTTCTCCTTTCCCAGAGCCCTGCACCCTCAGCACCACTTCTCTCTGCCCATCCTTCCTTCTCTATCTCAAGGCCCTGGCCTGACTCAGGCTTTATCCTCCGGACTCTTGCCCCAGCCTCCTTCCTGGCCTCTTGCTACTCCCTCTGCTGCCCAAGCGTGTTCTGTGCTTTCATGCCCCACATCCTTGCATGTGTGCTTTCCCCTGCCAGGAAGGCTTCTTTCTCCTGACATCACTCAACTTCTCTCTCTTCTCCATAATAAACTCAAGTGTCGGTTTCCCAGTGACACCTCTCCAGTCTTCCCTTCGCTGGGCTCCCCATCTCTGCACACCCATCAACCTGCATGGGGGTGGCCCATTCACATGATCTTCCCACTGGGCCCTGAGCAACTCTGCACTGTAGCTCCAGGACCCAGAGCTGGGGGCACTGCAAGGCCTGGGTCAGTGCTCCCTTGATGGGGCGTCAAGAGCTCCCAGCAGAATTCACTCTGACTCACACCTCCTCCAAGGGATGTGACTCTGCCACCCACAGGCTATGTGACTGGGGATGGGTGACTTCTCTGAGCCTCAGTTTCCCACAGGTAACAGGATGAGGGGTGAAGATGCCTACTTTGCAGAAATACTAGGGGAGGTAAATGAAAAATCAGGGGTGCCTGGATGGCTCAGTCGGTTAAGGTCTGACTCTTAGTTTTGGTTCAGGTCATGATCTCAGGGTCCATGCTCAGAGTGGAATCTGCTTGAGACTCTCTCTCCCTCTCCCTCTGCTCCTCCCCCAATTCGCGCTCATACTCACATGATCTCTCTCTCTCTCTCAAATAAATAAATCTTAAAAAAAGAAATTGGGGGCACCTGGTTGGCTCAGTTGGTTAAGTGACTGCCTTCAGCTCAGGTCATGATCCCGGAGACCCGGGATCAAGTCCCACATCAGGCTCCCTGCTCGGCAGGAAGCCTGCTTCTCCCTCTCTCATTCTCCTGCTTGTGTTCCCTCTATGGCTGTGTTTCTCTCTGTCAAATAAATAAAATCTTTAAAAAAAAAAAAAAAGAAATCGAACAGCACAGGTGTTGGAGGGAAACACAGAAGCTTCTCTCAACCAAGGGAGAAAGTAAGCAAAAAAAATGAGTTTCTCTTCTAAGAATGGTGAACAGTGTAATTCTGAAGCCGTCTTATTTTCAAAACAATGCAGTTACAGAGCTGTTAGCAATATTTCTTTTAAAAAAAAGAGAGAGAGAGTGACTTCTGGCACTAATAGATTAAAACCTCACTTTTCTGTTGTGGACACTGAAGATGAGTTGTCTCAAATGTTTCAAAGGAGGTGGAAATATTGCTCAGGTAATCATAGAAGTCATAAAACAACTGCTGTGGGTAAGTTCAAGATTTCCACAGGGGTCTTGCTAAGCTGTTCTTAAAGGTGCCTTGTATCCCAAAAGTAAAAGCTTAATGTATCTCTATGGTGTCCGGAGGAATGGTTCCTTCTTGGCTTCCCCCTGCAGGGCCGCTGTAAATGTAGGGCTTGCTGACAGTATTTTATCAATGACCAAACTACCACCACGCAGTTTATACTCGCTTTGTTTGCTCTTATCTACTCCCCTTGCGGGCCAGCCCCCAGAGGGCAGGGATGGTGACCTGCCTGGCTCGGGCTATGTGTCCAGTAGGCCCTTGGTCAATGTTTGCCCGTGGAATGGGCAGCAAGCTCGTGGCACATGGAGTCCCAGTCCCTTCTCCCAGCTCCCAGACTCCGGTGGTCTTTGAGCCCCTCCCATGTCTACCTGTGTCCCAGTTGGGGCTTCAGGCAGAAATTCCACTTCGTCATCCGTCTCAATGATGACCTCCTCCCACTGCCACACTCCACACAGAGGGCTGGAGAGAGCAGCAGCTGCCACTTCTTGTTTCTGGGAGAGGAGAAGCTGTTTCTAAGGCCAGGGAGGTCCAGGTGAAGGCAGAAGATGGGTCAGAGATGGGTATGGACATGAGCTGAGGCATGGGGTGGGAGGAGACAGGGGGCTGGGGTGAAGCTGGGCTGGGGAGGGTTTGGGAGCAGGACCAAGGATTGGGGTAGGGATGATGTGAAGGACTGAGATGGTCCTGGGGGGGGAGATGGGGTGGGTGAGAATCAGGGCTGTGTCAGAGCTGTGGCGGGTGATGGGTTGGGGTGTTCCTGAGGAGCTGGGCCCACCTGCTGAATGGCCTCGATTTCCATGCCCAGTGATGGGGGCAGCAGCCTGGTCCAGCCCACTCTTCTTGCTTGGGCCCCTTCCGGTATCCTGGCCACATGGTCAAGGGGGGAAGGTCTCTCTGTGCCTGCTCATTACCTCTCAGGCCACCCACTCCGAGGTGACTGCTATGCACCCTGTGGCTGGAAGTTGGGGGTCACTGCCTTTGGGCTCCCCTCCTGCCTCCTTTACCCATGATGTTCCACTCACTCGTCTGGCCCCTCACGGGTCTGACTCAGCTGCTCCTCCAGATGTGAGATTTCCAGTCTCAGTTCCTGCAAAGGAGAGAGTGGGGACCCCTGTCTTTCTGTTCTTCTCCATCTCCCAGCCTTGGGCTCCTCTTACAGTCAATTCCACTCCCCTGATTTCTTCAGGCTCCTCCAGACACACATTGCCAAGGGACAAGGGGAAGAAAGCAGTGACAGAAACTTAGGAAGCCAAAGAGAGACAGAGAGCAGCAGGAACCCAGAAGGTAACCCACTAGCCAGGAAAATTGAGAACAAGAGACATGGATGGACTCAGAATCACAGAGAGGCAAAATACATGCGAGGTTGGGGTGCCTGGGTGGCTCAGTTGGTTAAGCAACTGCCTTCGGCTCAGGTCATGATCCTGGAGACCCGGGATCGAGCCCCACATCGAGCTCCCTGCTAGGCGGGAAGCCTGCTTCTCCCTCTCTCACTCCCCCTGCTTCTGTTCCCTCTCTAGCTGTGTTTCACTCTGTCAAATAAATAAATAACATCTTAAAAAAAAAAATACATGCGAGGTGTAGGAGACTCCTAACAATCAGGGACCAACAGATGGTAGAGTCACCCCTGGAAACAGACAGACTAAATCAAAGAAAGGCAGACACACAGAAAGATAGCAGAGGGAGATGCGTTGACAAGACCCCACAGAGAACAAAAATGGACCGGAGGTGGAGACATACAGGGTAAGACAGACAGAGAGAGAGAGAGCGCGAGAGCGAGAGCGAGAGAGAGAGAGAGAAAGGAGGAAGGAACAGAGGACAAGTGAAGAGGCTGAGAGACACACAGACTTCACAAGATGGACGGGACAGAAAGAGGCAGCTAATTGCAGAGATGGCAGAAGAGTGGGGCCAGGCAGGGGGCCAAAGGCAGGAAGGAAGCAGGCTACCTGGGTTGTTGCTCTGTACTCCTCCAGCGTCCTGGCCAGACTCTCCACGTGGCAAGTGCGCTGGGAAAGCCCAAATCCCAGTGAGGTAGGGCCCAGACCCGCAAAGATGCAGAGGCAGGAGTAGGGAGACTGTCAGGGTGAGCTTGGGGTAAGAGCTAGGGCCTGATGGAGAGCATCGGGTTTCTAGATTCTGCAGGGACAGACCTGTCAGGCCAGGGGAACCCTCTGACCTCGCTGGGCTGCTTATCCAGGGATGAGACCCAGGCAGTACTCTCCTTCCAGACCTTGGGGCAGGGGCATGGGACAGCCAGGAGCACATGGAAGACAAATGTGCCCTCACCACCCCCAGGCCCCTCACCTCTGAGAGGACAGCATCTCGTTGGCAAATGAGGCGTTCATACTCATAGAGCTGCCGCTGCCAAGGAAGGAGTCCATCCATTTGTCCAGCCTTCCAGGACTGGCCTCAGCTGGTGCTACCCTCCCCAGCCCACCCAATTCTTCCAGGGCCCCACTCCTCAACCTCCCATGATGTCTCTAGACCTCAGCCACCCGGAAAAGGATTTCAGCCCAGCTGCCTGGAGCCCTGGGAGCCTGGTGGCTTGATGAAGTCCTCAGCTCTCACTTAGCCGGAACGGCTGAAATTGGTAGAAATGACACTAGGGAGGGGTGGCACCTTCAAAGCCTCCTTTTCCGTGGCCAGTTCCTCACTCCTCCTTTTGACTCCATTCCGCTCAGCCAGCAGCTTCTCGTTCTGGAAGAAGGAATGGCCACTTTCAGCCAAGGGCAATGTTAGCACCCACAGCTGACATTTCCTGAATACCGGATGGGCAATGACAACCCTTGTGCTGAGCACTTTATGTATTTGGGCCCATTGAATCCCTCCAACCATCCCATGAGATCTCAGTTGTGATTTCTCTCTGCGTCACCCATCACCGGGTGCTCGTAGAGGAGATAATAGTATCTGGGAACACTTCTGAGCATCTTGCAAGTGTTACCTCATTTCTTCTCCCCCACTGTGTAGATAAAAGCAAGTGTGGCACAGAAAGACTGAGCACCCCCCCCCCCCAAGACCCAGGCCATACAGGTGGTAATTCATGCAAATAAATGCAGCTATATGTTAATAAGCACAAAGCATTTAGAATAGCATCTGGCACATACTGAATGTTCAGGAAATACAAAATATGCATTTTTAAGATACTTTCAAAACTTCGTATTCTTAAATGTTTTTCACACACACATAAGTCAAAATACCAGTATAATGGACTTCCACTGCCCACCACCCAGCTTCAATAATTATTTACATTTTCTCGGTTTCTTCTCTATTCTCCAAGTTTCTTTGTTTTGTTTTGTTTAACAGATGAATCTAAACCAAAAGCCAGGTGGCCTGTGATTTCTGCCTGAAATGATTCCGGGATTTTAATTTCCCATTTAAGGACTTTTTTACTTTACCAAACTCACAATACCACGATCACTCTTAACAAAAGTAGTAATTCCTTATTGTTACCTCATATCAAATTAGTGCTTTTTTTCCTTTTATTTATTTATTTTTTTGGTTGTCTCACAAAGGTCTTTTTACATTTAGTTTGTTTGTAGGAGGATCCAAACAAGGGTGACTGTGGCTTTTGGTTGAAATCTCATTTCTTTTCCTCTGACAATGATCACCCACCTGTCCTAAACCAGGTACTTTTAGGGGGCCTGTCTTTTGGGGGGAAAATCAGGTTATTTGTCCTGTAGAATTTGTGCATTCGGATTTGGTTTCCTGAATTCTCATTCCCTCCTCAGGATGTCCACCATATTCCTCCAACCTTTTCATTTCCTTGAAACTGGTGGGTAGATCCAGGACCCTGTCCAGGCTCCTGTTCAATTTCTTGGCAGGAAGATTTCCCGCAGCATACGCGCTGCTGTGCATGTCACACTGTACCATTTAGGAAGAATGTCATGTCTGGTTGTTAATGTTTTTATTGGCTTCACCTTCTGATTTTACAGAGCAAATTGATGAGAGGAGGGGCTGAGAAACTTGGCTAAGGTCACAGGGTGAGTGGATTCAAACCCAAATCTGACTCCAAATGCTGCAGCTATAACCCCCCCCCCCATCCCCCAGACCCTCTGAGCCAGACACAGACCCAGGTGAGAATGGGGAATCAGCTTCGTCTCTGGCCTCAGGGAGCTCATCGCTAGAGGTGGGTAGAGGTGGGGCCTGGTGCAGAAGCAGATGATAACAACTTGGGAGGCAGATTCTGATGAGGCCTAGGGCCTGGGCCCTGTGCAGCCTGGCTGAGGGGCTTCCTGAAGAGGCAGGGCTGGGGCCCCTGTGTTCTCCAGGGGGAAAATTATTTGAGAAAACAGGAGGGCCAGGAGAGGGGCAACCCACACCAGCCATGAAATGGGATCTGACAATAAAATGGCCCCAAATCCAGTCGAGAGTTTCCAGGCACCAAAAACTTGGCAACATGGGCTGACTTTGGTGTGAAGCAGCCATAGGCAAAAGCATTTCAGGGCAGAGAGGCAGTTGGACTCCCCTTGCCACGCCCTTCCTCCTATGCCTCTGGGGACACCAAAGCCAGTTCCTCCCTCTCTCCAGCTGGCTGCGCTCCAAGTCCTCCATCAGTCGTCCCTCCTTCTCAGTCTCTGTGGGCCTGGGCTGCCCAGTGAAGGGCACAGGAAGGACAGGCCAGGAATGCTGTGTCAACATCTGTCCACCTGGTGGGGATTTGGAGGCTGGATCCTGGGCCACCCGGCAGGGAACCTGGTTACTCAGCCTCTCCTGCTGTCTTGTCTTCTGCAGTAACCCGAACCCTGCTCTGTAGATTCTCTGTAGGAAAGCTGAGTGTCTGAGTGTCCCTTACTCCAGCATTATTTTCCTGTAACTTGAGAACTCGATCTATAGATGCTCTGTAGGCTGCTGTGGGGAGGGAAAACGTAGGGAGGGAGGCAACCAAGAATAGCTCTGGCTTATCGAGCGCCTAGGATGTCCCAGGCACTGCTCAAGGCACTTGACCTGGCAGCAGGCCTTCTGGACTGGGAGGAGGCAGAGACTGCTGGCTGCAAGTCCTTCTTCTGCTTTCGTTGGGGGTCCACTCTTCACATGGGCAGGAGGGTTCTAGCCCCACTCTGGGGGTGAATAAGAGGAAGATTTGGGAGATCTCAGCAAATGCAGGAGAACTGGCTGGTTAGCTAACCCAGCAGCCATTCTCGCCCCCTCTCACTTGCTTATCTCCTACTCCAGAGGCCGAGGAAGGTCAGATATTCTCCCAGCCTCCCTTGCAGCTGGGGGTGTGCTGTGATCCAGTCCCTATCAGTGTGATGGAAGAGTGGTATGCTGGGGTGGTGGGTATAGTGGGGGGCTTCTGGAAAAGCTTTTCCTTCTGATGAAAGGAGAGCCATGGGAAGAGCATTAGCTGAGCCCCCTTGCCAGTCTCTGTCCTGCTTTGAATAAGACCATGAGGGCGGAGCTGTTGCAGTCATTTGCCATCATGAGGCCATAGGCCAATGAGCAAGGCTGACTCACCAAACCAACACAGAGAACTTCAAAGTCTCTTGTTAAGGAAATGAATGTCCTTCATATTGTAGCCATCATTTCCTCAGTATTCTCTTCCTTGGAGCTGAAATTGTTCTGGCCATCCAGGGTTGGATTACCCATGCCAGGGAGTGGTTTGGCTATAATCATAGGTCACTTTGGCCAATAAGACATAAGGAGGAGGTTCTGCTATGAGGCTTTAGGGAAAATTTCTCCTTGTTCTTAAAAAGAGATGTTCTGGAAGAAAACAGTCACATTCTTCCTGAACCCCATGCCTCACACTGTCACTGCCATCCCATGGTGAGACTCTCATTGTTCCAGACGATGGAATTCTCATGGAAGAGCCAGAGAACAATAGTGGAAAAATTTTGGATTTAAACGTAAAAGCCAGGGGCACCTAGGTGGCTCAGTTCATTGGGCATCTGCCTTTTGCTTGGGTCATGATCCTAGGGTTCTGGATTGAGTCCCGCATCAGGCTCCTTGCTCCGTAGAGAGCCTGCTTCTCCCTCTCCCTTTGCCTCTGCCTGCCGCTCTCCCTGCTTGTGCTTTCTTTCTTTTACTATCAAATAAATAAAGTATTTTTAAAATAGTAAAAGCCATAATACAGATGTAGGACAAAGATATTTGGGGAGATTGGGCAGAATCAGTATCATTATCTGGACTGGGCAGAGATCCTTAGGGTGAGGGAGGGATATAGGAGGGTCAAAGAAGAGAAGAGAGGGAAAACAGGTCCTGTGCTGGCCCCAAGTCCTGGGTTAGCTGCAAGGGGTGGAGAGGAAGGTTGCAGTTGAACCACGCTACCTGTGGGATGTCTGGGAATCTGAGGGGGGACATTTCTCAGCTTTGTCTCAGAACCAGCAAGGCCTGTAAGTAACAGAATGGAGATGGCTGTGTGAGGACTAAAGGTAGAGAGGTCCAGCAAGGCCCCTTGTGACCAAAAAGAGTCTCAGGAAAGCAGCTAAGCCTCCTCTGTGGCCCTGGAAGGTTATGGAAGGGACTGAGGGAGAGCCCCAGAGGCTCTCGTGTGTTGGGGGCTCAGAGGGCTACTGCCAGCAGATGCAGTGAGGACTATATGTCTAGAGACCAGAGTAATGCCAGCTGCCCAGGGGATGCCAGCATGTGGTGGTGACTGAGGCTGAGGACCAGATGGGATGATGAACATCAATCTTGTGACCAGCAGAGAGAACAGACATTGATGGAGGACCGCCACCTCCTAGAGCACTGAGATACTGTGTGGGTCTCCAGCGACTTAGATGCCACCTTGCAGAGTGGTGGTGATGAGTTTCATTGATTGATGAGTTTCAGTTTCCACCTAAAAAGGACTAGGTGGGCCCAGATTTACTAAAATGATGTTCTCTGTGTCAGACAGAATGGGTCTTGAATCAGACATGTGGTTGAACTGGGCCATTTCAGACACTGTGCTAGGCCCAGGGCTGAGCGGCTATCATTTATTTCCTGCTGAACAGATAGTCTCCTCCCATTCTCAGAGAATAAAATGAAGGCTCAGGAAGGGGAAGACACGTGTCTGAAGGTGGCCTGTCTTGTAAGTGGCAGAGATGGGATGTGAACTCAGGGCTGACTTCAAGGCCCATGTTCTTCCACCATAAAAAATGCTAACATATGAACAACACAGGTAAACTTTCAGCGAGCACTTCCCATAGGTCCTGTCTCACGCCTAAGAGTACAAGCATCCTCGTGTTTAAATCTCACACCACCTAATGGGGAAGATTCTGTTATTTTGCCCACTGTTACAGGTGAGGACGCTGAGGCACAGAGAGGAGATGGACTGGCCCATGCTTATGCAGGCAGCCCCAGCCTGAGCCCAGGCAGTCTGCCCCATGCCCTATACTCTTACTAACCAGGGCATGCAGAGATGTGACCTTCACAGACACTGGTACATTACTGGGATTCTGGGATCTCCCTCTACAGACTGTCAGGGTGTTTTGGTGCAGGCTGCCAGGCATGTTTAGGGCAGCAGGGGTAAGGCAGGAAGATCCCGAGAACCGGGGAAGGGATGGGGTGGGCACTTGGCCTGAGCTCACCTCTTCTTGCAGAGTCTCCATCTCAGCCACCAGATTCTGCTGTTCCTTCTCCTGAACGACCCGAGAGAGAGGACAAAGATTTCTTTTTGGGTCTCCTTACCCCCATATTGCCCTTTTCCCACATCTGGAAACTCATCTTGGGTCTGGGTCATGGAGGAGCATGGCTGGGAAAACGGTCTGGGAGCCCTGAGATCTCCTATTGTCCCCTGTCATGAGAGGGGTGGCAAATAGATCTGGACCCTGAATCTAGGGCCCACAGGACCTGGAGTCAGGGAGGAAGCCAGGGTAACCTCTGCCCCTTCCCATTCCACTGTCACGCTCTGTTGCTCAGACTCCAAGAAGGGGCAAAGGAAGAAGGCACCTTTGTGCCCCTTGCCCAGAACCCACCGTCTGCCGGGCCTGGGCTAGGAGGTTGCGATTCTGTTCCTCTAGGCTCTTGGCCAGAGTCTTCAGGTCCTCCAGCTCCTCGTCCACAGCCTTGGCATACTGCAGAGCCTGCTGGGTACTGAGTGGGGGCGGGGAAGGGGAGCCACATGGGAGGGAAACAGAGACCAGACAGACAGAGCCAGTAAGAGACTCAAAAGCAACAGAGAAATCCTGACAGGGACCTGGGGGGCGGGGCACAGAAATCCAGGGTAAAAGTGGGGAAATAACCTAGTGCAGGACACAGAGACCTAATTTCTACCTAAAAGACTAAGGGGATAGGACAGAGACCTGGAAAGAGCAGGAAACTAAAATAGGGGGAGTGTGATGGACATGAGAAAGACAGAGCACAGGGACAGGCACAGGCTGCTTGCTGATAAGGAGATGCAGAAAAGAACAGAGAGGCAAGTCTGAACCCAGGAGGCTGAGAGACAAGAGCCAGGGAGACACAAAAGAGAAAGAGGAAGAGCAGAAGGGACAGCACCGGGTTGAAGACAGGGCAGGAGGTGCAGGGAGAGCACATGGAGAGCCCACCTTCGAAGCTGCTTGCGCAGGGCTGTGATCTCCTCCCCAAGGCGCGTGGACCCCTCCTCGGCTGTCTCCACGCTGCGCTGGAGCTTGGCATTCTCCCCAGCCAGCCTGCGGTTGCTGAGTTCCAGGTCCTCCAGGCTGCTCAGCAGGTCAGCGGTGGCGGGCCTGGGGTCAGGGAGGGGCTGGTCACAGGCCACAGCCCCCACCTCCCTCCCCAAGCAGGGGTGGCAGTGGTGGGGAGATGAGGCTCTTCTGGAGAAAGAGGAACAGGAGAGACTGCCTTGCTCTCCCGTGGCTCCGAGCACAGCCACCCCCCACCCTGTCCCTCACCCACTCCCCCCGAAGGATCCCACAGAGCCCTATGGCAGGGAGGCTGGAAGGTGTGGGTAGAAGGGAGGGTGCGGGGGGGGAGGGGAGCATAGGTACAGCTCAGGTCTGGCATCTTCCCCTCCAAAGCTCTCCAGGTTGGCTGGCTCCTCGGCTTCTGGGCATACTGCGGGGAGACAGACAGAGGATGGTGGGCTGCCTTCACCTTCGCATTTGCCCTGGGTCATCTCATCTGCCCCTGGGACTACAATTATATCCACCATCTGAAAGGCTGCTTGCTCACTGGTACCTTGAGTTCAGACTGGATCTCTCTCAAAGTCCTGAATTCATCACACCCAGCACTGGGCAGCAGCACTTTAGCTAACCCCCCCCCCCCCCAAGCTGTTCCTCTTCCCGGTTTCCCTCCCACCCACTCATGAAGCCACTGGGCTGTCCTGGCTCCCTTGTTCCTCCTCATCCCCACAGTCTCTCTGAGTCTAGGTCCTGACCTTCCTCCCTGACTCTGCTCCACTCTCCTCTCTGTCTCAGCCAGTCCTAGCTCAGGCTTCTCCCTCTCCTCCTGGACCCTCACCACAAACTTGTCCCCAGCCTCCTGGCCTCCTGGCCTCCAGCCTCCTCGTCCTGTCCTTCCCCCACCCAGAGGGGTATTCCCCTAGGTCCCCAAGCCTGGCTGAAAGAGGTTCAAGGGAATGTCAAGAAAGCTGTTATTATTATTAATATTAATATTATTATTTTGCTTTTGTTCTGTTTTTGTGAGGTATAACAGGAACACTTTTCTATGGAGTCCCTTTTATGTGTGAGGTCCTAGGGATAAAATGGGGAAAGGATCAACTAACTGAACAGCAGGGCAGATAACTGAATCAGATGGTCAGATTTCTCCAGGAAAGGACTGCAGGTCTGTGAGTGAACTTGGACAGCCAGGGACATCCTGGAGCTTTCCCAGGTGTGGGAAGTTTACAGAGAACCCCCTGAACAGAGGAACGTGGTGGGTGGGTACTTAGTGCATTCCAGGCTGGGCCCAGAGGCCCAGGGGGGAGCAGGGACCAGTGAGTAGGCAGGAGCCCAATGACGCTGACAAGGAGACATAGGCAGGGCCTCACAGGACTCTATGATAGGGCTGCAGTTAGGAGGAGGACTTGGAACCAGCCCCTGAAGAAAAAAAAACCCAAATTCAGGGAAGATGGGGAGGTAGCCATGGAGGCCTAGAAAGCAAAATTCACAGCTCCAGGTGAGAGCAAAGGTTCTAGGGGTCCCACCCAATGCCTCTGGCTCCCATCCCCAGGTGGGAAGTCCCTCCCACTGTCTGACCCTGGGCCCGCCTGCTCCATTCTATATATAGTAGTCTCACCAGATGGTGGTTGCTGGGAGGTCAGGGCCCCCTCCAAGGCTGTCTCCTCTTCCAGCTCTAATCCCCTGTATCAAAGGGATGAGGCTTAGAACCCCCTGCAGCCACCCCCAATCCTGACCAGCCACGCAGGGGGATTGCTGGTGGCAGGAGGAGGGGCGGGATCAGGTGAGAGCAGGAACACTGAGAGTTCCATGGTGGGGAGGAAGGTAACGCCAGATGGCAAGAGCCCTGGGCCAGATGGAAAAGCAGGAGGGGCAAGGAGTGGGTTTGGAGAAGGGATGGGGGGGCCTCTGTCAGTCCCCCAACACCCCCACATCTCCCCTTTCCAGGCCCTTTTATTTCTGTCTCCCCATCTCAGGAACTTTGTCTTCAGACCCTCCAACCCATCCCTCCAACCCCATCTCTTCACTTTTCTCTCCTTCTAATCCTCCTTCAAACCACAGTAGGTCCCTGTGCCCAAAGGGTGCTGGCTGCAGTAAGCAGGTGTGAGGTTAGATCTCAGGAAGGACCTCTGGGGGAGGGTTGGAGGTGCAGAGACCCACCCATCCAACTGACAGGCAGCAATCCAGTCCCGCATGACGGCCAGGAAAGTGTCCAAGTCCACAGTGGCCTGAGGGCCCTCCCCATTGGGGTCCAGATTGCAGGCCAGTGTTTGGAGGCGTGCATCCTGGGGGTCCTGTCCTGTCACAGCCTCCAGGTACGCTAGTATATGGGTCACAGTCACAACTCCTAGAAACAGAGCATGCTGTGAGGGAGTCTGGGGCTGGTGGGGGGTAGGGGCAGGTGATAGCTTGAAAGTAGGATACCAGTGGTTGGGCAGGTGGTACCCCTGCACCACAGCTTAACCCAAACATTTTGGGCAAGTCCTCCCCCTCCGGAGTCAACCTTTTCCCATGGAAATGAAGCCCATCCATTGTCACTCATAGGGTAGACCAAAGAGGATCTGCTGTACCCCACCAGGCCCACAGTGGCTGCCCCTCCTCCCTCTCTCCAGGCCCTACCCTCTTCCATTAAAGTCCTCACCCTGAACAGCTTCCATCCTTTTATCCACTTCCTTCCTGGAAGCTTCCCACAATCACCCACCTCATTCTGCAGCCCCCCCCCCCAAGAAGAGACCCCTCTCTATGGCTCTCCAGTTCTCAGCATTCCCCTCTGTCCCTTATTACTCTTCATGTCTCCCAGGTCCAGGGCTGCCTGGCCCCCATCCTTTTCCGCCCCCCACAACCTGTCCTCTGGGTGTCACAAGCTTCAAATGTAGAGTTGAGTATTTGCTCCTCCAAGCTCAGCAGCGTCCCCAGGCTCCCCTCATCCAGCTGGTCCCAGAGGTACACTGGGGAGACAAGAGGGTCAGCCCACCCATGAGAAGAGCGACAAGAAAGAGTGACCCTAGGTCCTGTGCCCCTGCAGAGGGGAGGGAATTCATTCTGAGCAATTTGGAATTGGGACTGGTGGGGAAGAGCAGGAAGCTTAGGCAGGGACAGAAACTTAAGGGTCTCTGAGTGGCTTCTTCGCTCTGCAACCTGAGGATGTGGACCCTATCTTTCATGCCAGGAAGTCCTCCATGCTGTCTAACCCTTTGTGTCCAAGCCACTCAGGAACCCAGATGGCAAAGGCTCTGAGATCATCCTTTCCTCCTCTCTTCCCCTGCCGCCCAGGCTGTGCTCAGATGGGGCTAGAGGCAGAGGGGGGGAAAGAGAGGATTCTGGGAGGAAGAGGGTGAAGAGGGGCTCGGGAGCCAGGAACAATCCAATAAGGTGCAGGCAGCCTAGATCAATTCTGCCAGCTGCATCTCTGGTCTCCCTGCCTGCCTGGGGGGGGGGGGGCTGGTCTCTCTCCTACTTGAATCCCCAGGCGAGGCTGGTGTCATTGGCACCCACAGCCAAGGGTCCCAAGATGAGAGGGGGTGGGTGATCTAGGGAGGGCTGGTGGTGTGGGAGCAGTTAGGAGCTCAGAGCCCAGCCACACGACTGTGGGCATGTTGATTCTCCTTTCAGAGCCTCAGTTTCCACCAGTAAAATGAGTGGGTAGTGATCCTTCCCTACCTTACCAGGGCTTGGAGGGCTAGGTTTGTGTATGTGAACAGCCCTCTCAACATGAACACACAATGTGCATGTCCCTGGGTCTGTTAGTCTATTGCTGTACTCACAGTACCTGCATAGTGTAAGCACTCAATAAATGCCCCAAGATACAGAGGAGATCCTCCACCCCAGGAGTCACTGGGACTGGAAGTAACCTTCAAGATTCCTTGCTCTGCCCCTGAACTGGGTATAGCAGCAGGCCCAGCACAGGCTGCAGGATCTGACAGAACCAAGGGGCGACCTGAGCAAGGAGCATAGACTCTCTGAGCCTCATTTTCTTCCTCTGGAAAATGGGGGTGTTCCCTCCCTCCTACAGGAGAAGTGGGATAAAATCTAGAAAGGCCCTGGGCCAAAGGCCTGGCAGGTGGTAGAAGCTCAATCACAGAGCTGAATAGCAGTTAGTAGATACCCTTCTTCTTCTGGGGGTTTTCCATGGACCATGGTAGCTGCTATTATTAGCCCATCTTACAGATGAGGAGACTCAGGCACAGAGAAGTTAGTAACTTGCCCAGGTCACCTGTTCAATATATGAATGTTCTTTTTTTTTTGTTTTTAAAGTATGGTTTTGGGCGCCTAGGTGGCTCAGTGGGTTAAAGCCTCTGCCTTCGGCTCAGGTCATGATCTTAGGGTCCTGGGATCGAGGCCCGCATCGGGTTCTCTGCTCAGCGGGGAGCCTGCTTCCCCCTCTCTCTCTGCCTGCCTCTCTGCCTACTTGTGATCTCTGTCAAATAAATAAATAAAATCTTAAAAAAAAAAATAAAGTATGGTCTCTGTGGTCAATGTGGGACTTGAACTCACAACTCTGAGAACAAGGGTCACACCGTCTACCAACTAGGCCACGCAGGAGCCCATGGGCACTCTAATTCCATCTGTTCTTTGGGGTTCTTTGTAGGGAGCTAAAATTCAGCCCCCTCAGGTTTGAACGTTTGAACCCATGCTCCTAGGGAAGGGGGAAGGGGACCCACAGTTAGGGGACACCAGGGCCCCTGCTGGGGCTTTATCTCCTTTCGATGGATCCCCAGTTATCCAGGAGGACTGGGAGCCCAGCGAGCTCACTCCCCAGGGCTGCTCAGCCATGGAATGGGGAGCCAGAGTCAGCTCCAAACTGTCTGGAGCAGGGGATCCACACAGGTCTACAGTCCCTTCCTGGGGCCTCTCAGGAACGTGTCACTGCGTCTCCTGTTCTCTTTCCTTCATTTCCATCCTCAGTGTCTCTAACTCTCTCTGTATCTGTCTCTGCCCTTCTCTAGTTTTCTCTCTGACTCCTCCTCTTCATCTTCCTCCCCATCCCCCCTCTCTCTTTTTTTTAAAGATTTTATTTATTAATTTGACAGAGAGAAGATCACAAATAGGCAGAGAGAGAAAGAGGGGGAAGCAGGCTCCCTGCTGAGCAGAGAGCCTGATGTGGGACACCATCCCAGGATCCTCAGATCATGACCTGAGCTGAAGGCAGAGGTTTAACCCTCTGAGCCACCCAGGCACCCTCCCCATCCCTCTCTTTGCAGATCCCTGCCTGTTTTCTTCCTCCTCGTTTCTCCATCTCTGGTTTCTTTTCCCGTATCTCAGTGATTCTCCGTTCCCCAAGCCTCTGTCTCCTTGCCCTGTTGTCTCTGCTTCTCCCGTCCCCTCCACCCCTACCCCAGACAGCCTTCCTCTGTCTCCATCTCTCCCGGGTGTGCCTTTCCTTTTCCTTTAGGAGCCTCCCAAAGCTGGCTCAGCCCTCACTCACAGGAGCGGCGGCTGCACGCCCTCTGCTGGTGCTCATGAAGTCATGACAGTCACCATCCACCCGCCCTCTGGTCCTCGCACCCAGGTGTCCACCCTCCTGTCTTCCCCTCTGGAAAGCCTCTTGAGGCCAGAGTCCAGGCCTGCGGCTTGAGAAAAGACACAGGCTCTGCTGCTGGACGCTGGGAGCCTCAAAAAGGTGACCCTGCCTCTCCCCTAGGATGGGAGACTCCACCCCCATCACAATGAGCTCTCCCATTTAGCAGGTGAATTTCAGAGACGGTCACCCAGCGTCTCGTCTCCCTGTCTCTTCCTCTTGAAGCTGGCTTTCATGCGGCTTTCGTTTGCATCCATCCAAACAATCAAGGACTGAGCACCTACGAGCCAGACATTGTTTTAGGGTGGACACTTGCCACACACAGTTCTTGAGTATTTGAACTGTGGCATGCGTGAATTGAGACGCTCTGTTAGTGTAAACTACACACCAGGTCTTGAAGCCCTGGTATGAAAAAACAAAAGAATATCTCCAATACATTTTTATATTAATTACATGCTAAAAGGATACCATTTTGGATATATTAGGTTAAATAAAAATCTATCATTCCCGTTCATTTTGCCTGTTTCTTTTTTTTTTTTTTAATGTGGCTGCTTGGGGCGTCTGGGCATCTCAGTCAGTTGGGAAGCCAGCTCTTGATTTCAGCTCGGGTCATGAACTCAGGGTCCAGGGATCGAGCCCCATGTTAGGCTCTGTGCTCAGTGGGGAGTCTGTTTGAGGTTCTTTCTCCCTCTCCCTCTGCCCCACCCCCTTCACTCTCTCTCTCTCTCAAATATATTAATCTTAAGAAAAAAACTAAATATGGTTATTTTAAAAAACAAAATTTAAAATTATATTTAAGGTTGGCATGTTGGACAGTGCTGCTCTGGGGACCAGGAATACCAGAGTGAATAAAACAGACCCCACCTCATGGAACTCAAATTCGAACTGGACAGATAGAGATGAAACAGACAAACAGATGTCCATGCTATCAAGAGAGGCAGGAGAGGGGAGAGAATTTGAAAGTAAGCTTTTCAAAGGAAGTAGAGATCTGAATGGAGGGCTGAGAAGGCAAGTTGTTAGGGAAGGGTGCTCTGCGAAGAAGGTACACATGCAAATGTTTCTGCTCTAGCTGCCCCAGAGTAAATGAGATATACGGTGCCCAGACAGGTGGGCACACAGCAGGCCCTTCAATGACAGCTCGCTCCCCCACTCCCACCCTGTACCAAGGTGGAGACTCGGACACCCCAAGCCATCTCTCCCAGGTCCCCGCAGCACAACCTGGAACCCACTTAACCACTACTCCCTCTTCATTCTCCCATGGGGCAAACAGGGGGCAGCCACCTACTTTTTGCAGTGGGGCCACCTGCCCGACTCTCTGGCACATCCATGGGCCACCCTGGTCGCTCAGCGGCTGCTGGAGAAACTAACAGCTTGCCTCCATCACTGGGAGGGGCTGACAAAGGCTCGAGTGCTCTGAGAGCTCCTGGAAGGACAAATGAGAATGGCCTCCTCAGACCAGCCACCCTGTCCCACCCGTGCCCCAGGCCACTCTGGGTTCTCAGAACCTGTTTGCCCATCCCTGCTGCAACCAGAGCAGCTCCCGCTCAGACCTGTTTTATGGATTGAAGGTGTGGGCTGGAAAATGGGGGGCCGAGGAGTGGGCAGCAGAGATCAAAGAGTGGGTTAGTGGGTGGGGGCCACTGATTCCTTGCTTCCCTTCCACCCTTCTTCCCCACAGCCCGTCAAGTCCCTAACCTTCTCCTTCCTGCCCTATGACTCTACCCTGTCCCCTCCTTTCCTTCCCTACAAGTCTGGGCCAGGCCCCATCCTCTCCCCCCAGATTCTCATTCCATCCCCCTCCCTCACCTCCCAGTCTCCAGGTTTTCCTCTCCGGTCCATCCGTGCAGGGTCCCAGAGCTGACCCACACACCCTCCCCTGCTTAGTGTTCTCCCATGGCTCCCCAAAAGCCTAGACCCTGGACCCAGCATCGAAGGCCCTGCATGGCCTGGCCCTGCCTGCCCCTACCCCAAATCACACTTGCAGTTCCAGCAGCTCTGAACTGCATGCTCTCCCCCAAACTGGTCTGGCTATTCCCACCTCCACATCTCTGCCTGGGACCCTCCTTTTGGCCCTTCCTGTCTTGGCTCACTTGTCCCCTCTTCTGGGAAAATGTTTCTGAATGCGCTGCTGTCTCTGGGCTGCCACACCACCCCGGGTGCCCGACATTCTGCTATATCTGCCTTATTGGGAACTACTGGCCTCCCGTGTGAGTTTGACCCCATCTCTCTCCTACTCCAACTCCTGCCATGGATCCCTAGTGCCCTCAGGACTAAGTCCCAGCCCCTTTGTCTGGTGTGGGACAAAGTGCTCCCTGCAATTCTTTGCCACTTTTTGTCACTTTTCTCTCCACTGGCCAACCTTCAAGTCCCTCACCCTCATCAGAGCCATGGGAACTCCGCATTTTTCCACCATCTTCCCAGGTCCAAATCACATCACACACACACACACTCCTCACCTGTGGCCCCTGCCCTGACTCAGAGCCTCCCTGGGGAGCCTTCCCTGAGTCCCTGGATCAGTTAGGGACTCTCTTCTCTGTGCCCTGACAATGACCTGTCCTGCTTCCCTAACAACCAGGTAGACTGGTTGTCCAGTGTGACTTATTGTCCCAACTCCAGGACACTTTCAAGAGTGAGAAGGGTGCTGTTAATAATTACACTGGACGACAGTGCCCCCTGGAGCTGACCTGGGAACTGGGCGCCCTGAAGCGCATGGTTAACACAGGGTCACCTGGGGTCTGCCTGTCCTTACCCCACCTGCTCCTCACCCCTTCCTTCACCAAGTCCTCCCCCAACCCTGTTCTCCCTGGCACCAGCCAGATCCACACTTCTTGGCAGCTTTTAGAATGTCCTAGAAAAAGCGACTTTTGAAGAGACACTGTTCCAGGGTTTGGACAATGCTGGAGGAGTTAGGGGCGGAGTGGGGGGGGGGTATTGATGGCTGTGGGGCCCTAGTGGGGAAGGGTCTGGCACTGGGAGCCCTGGCACTGGGAGCCCCTAACAGGGATAGGAGGCTAAACTCCTCTTGAGGGACAGAGGGAGGGTCTTTGACAGGCAGGTTGGAGCAGGAGGGGGCTATAGGCAGGATTTAAGGGGGTCTGGATCTTAAAGGGGTCTCTGACCAGGTTTCTGGGGCGTCTCTGGATTTCTGGGGGTTTGGGGAGGTGCCTGGCTGGATTTCAGAGGTCTCTGAGAGGATCTAGGAGGTGAATCAGACAGTTTTGGTGGATTTGACGAGACTTTGGGGATCTCTGAGAGGACTTCGGGGGAGGGAAGGGAGCACAACGGGATTTCGGGGGGGTAGTCTGGCAGGCTCTGAGGGAGAAGTCTGACAGAATTTCGAGAAGATTCCGACAAGATTTCAGGGGTCATCTATCGGACTTCTTGCTGAATCCCTTCAGTATTTCTGAGGGTATCAACATTTGGAAGTCCTTGTTATTGGGGATGCTCCCCCACAATGTGGGGGCTCTGAAAGGGCTTCTCTGGAGAACCTCGCCACAGCCAGGGCGTACCTGGGCCTACGTCCCAGTCCGGGGACACCGCGGGGGACCACGACTGACCAACGACAGTTGCAGCGGAAGAAGGTGCGCGTGCTCCGCCCGCGCCGGGAAGACCCTAGAGGGCGCCGGGCGGGACCGAGAGCGCGCGCGGCGTCTAAACCCCGCCCCACCTGGGCTCCTCCCCGCGACGCAGGCGCGCACCGGTGGAAGGCGCCCTCTAGTCTGGTCGGTTACCTGCCACCGCTAGGCCGCGTTGGACTACCCGGGCGCGCTCCCCGCCGGGTGGAGCGGGCGCATGCGTATTGGCGGAGTGGGCCAAGACTGGATGGACCAGGTGTGGTAGAGAAAGCCAGGAGTGTCCGTGTCCCCTGCGCAGGGGTCTTCGCTCCCGCCTCAGGCTTGGGTGCAGTGGGCCTAAGCAAGGGATATTTGGATTGAGGAGCCCCTTGTCCATCCCCCACTTCTTAACAGCTACTAAATCATGCCCTTTTGACCGTCTGTTTCGTGCCCGGTCACCGTCACAATGATGTCCTACCCAGTCTTGCCCTACTGCTCCCGAGCCCTCTGTTCTTCCAGTCCCGGAAGGATTCTTTCTCAAGCCGTTTCAGTCATTCCTTATAGGAGAGAGTAGGGGGAAATTCCTGGCTAGAGAAGAGAATTACATCCAAAATCAACTCCTAAAGATGGGGATTGGGGCACAGGACGTCCCATCCACTCCGCCTTTCTGCTAGCAGAGACACGAAAAGGAATCCTGCATCCTCCCATTCATGCCAGCATCATTCATTCAGCGGTCACTTCCTCAGAGAGACTTTCTCCCTCCACGCTGCCTGCATTAGGCCCCCATCTCACTAACTGCTTGCTATTTCTTAGTGGTCCTCATGGGGTGCCTCACAACGTGACATACTGTATATCTGTGTACTATTACCTGCACTGGAATGTGAGCTGAATGCAGTAAGAAGCTGTTTTGGAGCTAGAACATATCTGGTTCAGTGTGAGTGCTCCAAAAAAAAAAAAAAAGTTGAATGAATGAGTGAATCAATGGATGGAATACAAACAGCTTAACTCCTGGGAAGTATAGAATTGATGTCAAGACTGTGGGCCTAGAGGCAGACGTTCTTGGGTTTGGCTCCATCACTTCCTTGGCACAATGTCTTACCCTCTCTGAGCCTGGGGTTTCTTCCCAGAAATGGAGCTAGCAATTGCTTCTTAGGTTATCTTGAGGACTTAATGTGGTAATGGTTGTTAATTGTTATTATTATGGCCATTAGTGGGGACTAGTCATAAGACCTGGGAAAGAACCTGTTTGACAGGTGATGTGATGAGTGGTTAAAAGTGTGAGATATGGAATCAGACAAACCCAATGCCATTACTGTGTGACTCTGGCAAATGACTTCACCTCTCCGAACCTCAGCTTCTCTAAATGGGAAGAAATAGTACCCACCTAATGGGGTCTTGAGAGTTCAGTAAGAATGTTTGCCAAGTATTTTCTTAGCACAGGCTGTCTAGTGGTGGACTCCTTGGCTTTATTAGAATAAGTTCATTCTTTCTGTTTCTTTATTTTTAAAGATTTTTATTTATTTGACAGAGAGAAACACAGTGAAAGAAGGAACACAAGCGAGAGAGGGGAGTGAGAGAGGGAGAAG
The DNA here is from genome assembly GCA_004023965.1 of Spilogale gracilis. NCBI lineage: Eukaryota > Metazoa > Chordata > Mammalia > Carnivora > Mephitidae > Spilogale > Spilogale gracilis. The sequence goes on along the minus strand of PITA01003824.1, from coordinate 26,674 downwards.
CAGGCTTCCCGCCGAGCAGGGAGCGCAATGTGGGGCTCGATCAGGATCTCTGGGATCATGACCTGAGCTGAAGGCAGTCGCTCAACCAACTGAGCCTCCCAGGCGCCACTGTTTATTTCTTGAGTAGTTCTTGTTCCTTCCACCTTCCCTCCCTCCCCTTCTTTCTTCCTTTTTGAGATGTGGATAATTTTGTAAGACCCCACAAAATTAAAAAAAATATATAGTTGTGACATACATAAAGTGCTAAAGTAAATTTCTATAGAGTAGGGGTGCCTAGGTGGCTCAGTCAGTTAAATGTCTGACTTTGGCTCAGGTGGTGATCTCAGGGTCCTGGGATGAGCCCTGTGTCAGGCTCCATTCTGACCCGGGAGTCTGCTTCTCCCTCTTCCTCTGCCCCTCCCACCACATGTGTGCTTTCTCCCACTCTTAAATCTTTTTTAAAATTTTAATATTTTATTTGACAGAGAGAAACACAGCCAGAGAGGGAACACAAGCAGGGGGAGTGAGAGAGGGAGAAGCAGGCTTCCTGCCGAGCAGGGAGCCTGATGTAGGACTCAATCCCGGGTCTCCGGGATCATGACCTGAGCCGAAGGCAGTCGCTTAACTAACTGAGCCACCCAGGTGCCTCACATTTTTAGGTTCTTGAATGCATTGGGCCTGTCTGTGGGGTGATCCGATCCGGAGCCCAGGCTTCAAGGGAGAAAGCCCACGTCATGTCTGTATTCCCTACAGGACTCAGCACTGAGAGGACCTTGATGTGGCTTCTTTTTTTTTTAAGATTCTATTTATTTATTTGACAGAGCGAGAGATCACAAGTAGGCAGAGAAGCAGGCAGAGAGGAGGAAGCAGGCTCCCTGTAGAGCATAGAGCCCAATGTGGGCCTGGATCCCGGGACCCTAAGACCATGACCAGAGCCAAAGGCACAGGCTTAACCCACTGAGCCACCCAGGCGTCCCTAATGTGGCTTTTTTTTTTTTTTTTAAAGATTTCATTTATTTGACAGAGACCACAAGTAGGCAGAGAGAGAGGAGGAAGCAGGCTCCCTGCTGAGCAGAGAGCCCAATGCGGGCCTCGATCCCAGGACCCTGAGATCATGACCTGAGCCGAAGGCAGAGGCTTTAACCCACTGAGCCACCCAGGTGCCCCCTAATGTGGCTTCTTGATGAGAGGTCTTGAGGAAGGGTTCTCAGAGGGAATAGGAGACATGCTGGGCATGGGGGCAAAGTGAACAGGGCACCCAAGACAGGGTCTGTGAACTTCCAGGTTTGGCTGAGGTTGGGCATGGAGGGACAGACAGAGGGACAAAGGGAGAGACAAACAGCAAGTTGAAGATGGAGTCAGCATATAAGTCGAGTCAGGGAATGAAGAGATAAAAATAAGAGTGTGCAGGGACACCTGGGTGGCTCAGTTGGTTAAGCACCTGCCTTTGGCTCAGGTCATAATCCCAGGGTTCTGGGATCGAGTGCAGCATTGGGCTCCTTGCTCAGTGGGGAGTCTGCCTTTCCCCCTGCTTGTGTTTTCTGACAATAAAAATCTTAGAAAAAAAAAAGAGCAGATTCTTCCTACATCCTCCAGATAAGAACCCAGCAGGCCAACTCCTTGATTTTGACCTTGTGAGACCTTGTGCAGAGGACCAGCTGAGGCATTCTAGATTTCTGACCTATAGATCTTCAGGAGAATACATATACATTCTCAGTCAGTTTGTGGTCACTTGTCAGGGCAGGGATAGGAAACAAATACAGAGGTTGGAGTGAAGATGTTGGGAACAGGAGGACAGACAGGGCTGGAGGTGACAAGGTCAGTGAATGAGGAGATAGATGGGGCTGGAGGTGACAAGAGTTGTTCAAAGAGCAGGTAGATGTCTGACTGAGAAAGCTGAGCTTGGAAACCTTGGCAAGAGCTGGTGGAGTTAGATGTTACTCTTAAGACTGGGATGAAGGGGGGACTTGCCTTGACCCAGTCGGGTGAGGCCTGGGGACAGATCCTGAAAGGAGAAAGTGCTGCTAGATGTAAGAACTTTATTTCTATATGGTGCTTTGGGTGGGATCTGGTGGGGGGTACATGTGGGTGTTCCCTGATCCCCACCCCTACAGCTGCTGGGAGGGCCTGAGGATGTATAGGAAGTGGGTCTTCCGGGCAGGCAGCCTGGAGTGGGAGGAGCCCTGGGTCCCCTCTTCGAGGCTGTCCTCATGAGTCCCCTCGCGGAGCCCATCCCGAATGGCCTGCAGGCGGTGTCGCTTCTCACTAAGCCAGTGGCCGCCCTCCTGAACATCCTGGTGGGACCTCCGCCTTGGCAGCTTCATGATCCAGAAGGCCACTCGGGGATGGGGTTCTGGGCGGAAGCTGTCGATGGGTTTTGGGACAGGTACCAAGGCCTCCTTCTCCTCTATCTTGGGTACCTGGGGAGGAGAGACAAGGAGAGGTCTCAAACTCCAAATGACAACCCCAGGATGTTACATCCTCACTGGCATATTCAGCCCAATTTGCCACCTACAGGGCGCTTTGGGAGTTTAAAACTCATTTTGCGGTTTACAAAGCATGAGGTTACAAGTGCTTTAAAATTAAAAATTCCTCCATTTATAGACTACTTTGGGATTGAAAGCACAACTTCCGAGGTTTCAAAAGCATTTTAGGATTAAACATACTCTAAAGTTTAGAAAGCAATTGGAAATGTACAAATCACTTTGGGATTAGAAACTCCTGGCTTTCCTAAAGCATGACCACAATTGCAACATGTGATCCTTGATGGAATCCTGAATCAAAAACCAAATCAGCTCTCATGGGCAGCTTTTGGTTCCCTCTTTTGCGACATTTGAATATGAACTGAAAGTCTGTTCGGTCCTCGCTATTCAAAGTGTGGGCTGTGGGCCAGCAGCGACAGCAACATTCGAGAGCCTATTAGACATACAAATTAGCAAATTAGAAATCCAGACCTACGGAATCAGAGTCAGCATTTTTCCGAGAAGTCCTGCAGGAGACTGTTACAGGCCAAATTGTGTCTCCACACTCTCACCCCCCACTCGTATGGTGAAGTCCTAATTCCCAGTACCTCAGAACGTGATCTTATTTGGAAACAAGGTCATTGTAGACTTTGTTAGTTAGGACAGGGTCATTAGGATGGGCCCTAATCTAATGCAACTGGTATCCTTACGCAAAGGGCGAAATCTGGACCTAGAGGTGCACATGGAGACAGGCCATGAAAGATGAAGGCAGAGATGGGGGTGGGGAGAATGCTTCTAGAACATTTCAAGAAATGCCAAAGATTTTCTGCAGACCACCAGAGGCCAGGGGAGAGATATGGAACGGATTCTTTGTCACAGCCCCAGAAAGAACCCCAGTGACACCTTGACCTTGACTACCCAGCCTCAAGAGCTGGGAACCAGCATTTCTGTTGTTTCAGCCACCCAATCTGTGGGACTTTGTTACGGCAGCCCTAGCAAAATAATACAGCAATAATAGTGTGATTTTCAATGTTAAACTTCTTGGGTGTAAAAATGGTACTGTGGTCATGCGGGAGAATGTATTATTCTTTGGAGATACCCACTGAAGGATTTAAGGGGGGTCGTGTATTGAACCCATAATTTACTGTCATGTAGTTCAAAAGTGAAAGTAAAAATAAAGTAAATGTGGTAAAATGTTCACAAGTGGTGTATCTAGGCAAGTGGTTCTCGAAGTAAGTCTGGAGATGCGTTTTGGTTGTTACAACTGGTGGGGGAGGGGGTGCGACTTCCGTCTGGGGTAGAGGTAGTGTTGCTTATAAACATCCTACTGGGCACAGGACAGCCCCTACAACAAAAGATTATCCAGCCCCAAATGCCAATGGTGCCATGGTCAAGAAACTTTGCTCTAAGGTAAAGGGGATACAGGTTTTCTGTATTATATATTTTTGTCAACTCTTCTATAGATCAAAAGTTTAAAAATAAAAACCTAGGGGGAGGTGTGGAAGACCCATATAGGTTTGCCAAGTGCTTGGGAGTTCTTAAAACATTTTTAGGGTAAGAAAATAAGCACTTTGTGGTTACAATCATCCTTAAGAGGCTTACAAAGGTGAGCTACACAAAGCATTTGGGGTTCATCAAACACTTTGGAATGAAAGATTACATTTTGAAGTTTATGAGAGACAGATCTGCCTAGCCCTTTGGGATAGATTAAGAAATACTTGGAGGTTTGCAGGGTACTTTGAGATAAAAACACACTTTAGGGTTTACAAGGATGAAGATTACCCATCCCGTGGAATTAAAAGCACTTCTTGGTTTACAAAACTCTCGGGGGTTTATGAAGCTAGTGGGGAGATATACTCCGAGGTTGTAAACCTCATTTCTGAGAGCTGGTTGGGCCCTTTGACAGATGATAAAACTGAGGCCCAGTGAGAGGAACTGCTGAACAGTCGGAATGGGAATGTCAACACATCTTCTCCTAAATAACAGAAAATGTTTGGGCTTGAACATTTTGTCAGGGGCATGTCCTAACCTTCCAGTCACCCTCCAAACTCCCCTCTCCTGGCTCAATGGATGCCACCACTTGCTCGGAGATCAGCACCTCTCCTGTTTTGTTGTCTGTCACCTGTGAGGACAGGAGGAGAGAGTGAGAGCAAAACCGCTTTCTTCCTCTGCCCTCCCCCCCACTGATAGTGCAGCATGAGGGATTGTGGGGAGACTCCAGGAGGACTTCCTGGCACAGGCACCTTGTCAATCTGGAGGTGGCTAGAGAGTGTGTTGTTCCCGAGCCGGTGCTCCTGGTTCTCTTCTTGGTGGTAGTTCCTGGGGAGGCCCCGGAAGTCCATGGGTGCAGAGAAGAAGCTGTCCATGCCCCGCAACAAGTCATCCTTGGGCCAGAGGAGGGACCATTGATCTGCTGGACCTCAAGACTCCCCAGTAAATCTGCAGCGCTACTAGGATGTCCTTGAGGCCTTGCCCCACGTACCACCCAGTTCCTTCTCTCTCTGTCCTCTGACCCTTAGAGGCTAACTAGGTTACCTTCTGCCCCATCCCCCATCTGTCCGGGCTCTATCTGTCCAATTACTTTCCTATTTTTGCTCCCCCTTCCCTCTCCTGATTCTACTGTCTCTATGGCCCCATCCCCTTCTCCTTTCAAGTCTCTCTCTCTCCATCCAGTCTTTATCTCTCTGTCTCATCTCTCTCTCTCTGCTTGATTTCCTCCCTCTTTTCCTATCTCTCGGTCTGCCTGTCACTCTCTATTGATCTTTCTCGGTCCCTTTGACTCCTCTTCCCGTCTGTCCTTCTGGCCACAACCCGTCTTCCATTCTGTCTCTCCGAACCCCTTCCATCCCTCAGTTCCCATATTCCCCGGTCCCTCTCCTCTTTACCTCTTCTTACCCCCAACCCTTGCCATTGCTCACTTTCAGGAAGAGCCGGGTGAAGCCTTGGATTAGGCTTTGGAGGCCTAGAAAACCTGAGGAGCTCTCCTGGGCGTCAGCATCCCGGATCGGGGCTGCAGTGGAGGGCAGCACCAGAGCCGAGGGGAGCAGCAGCAGCAGGACCAGAGGTTGCCACATTGTGGGGCGGGCCGGGAGGCTGTGGCAGCGGTAAGGGGTCAGAATCCCCGCCCCTAAAGGGTCACGCCCCCACCCAAGACGGGCACCCCTTTCCCACCATCCTTGGCCCGGGCAATTTCTTATACCCCGCCCACTGCCCCCTCCTCCTTCCTTCTGTCCCCACCCCCCTCCATCGCGTCAGGCCCCGCCCCTCCTCCCAGTCCCGGCTCCTCAGGCCACTGCCTCACAAGCGGATCTCGTTCCTCTCCTTCGCCCACATTCATACCCACATCTCATTCCTCACCTTCTCCCACGCCCCGCCCCTTCTCCTGGGCCCCGCCTTATGCTAGACCACAGTCCAGTCACCGGACTCTCAAGACTCCGGCCGTCGGTCCACGGACTGTTAAATCCAAACAGTTCTGGTCTCGAGCCCAGGCGGGATACCTGGAGCGTTGGATGAGCTCCGCGAGCCTTAGCCTCGCCCCTATTATCTGATCACGCCCCCTTCTGCTGACCTCACCCACGAGCCGGGCCCGCTATTGGGTGGTCACGCCCTTAAGGGCAGAGCCACGCTTTCAACAGTTAACCACACCCCCACCGTCAGACCACACCCCTGCCGGATGATCCTGGCCCTGGAGAATCCGTGTGGTCGGTATTCTCGGTTCTTGGCGCTCGCGCCCCACTCCCATCGCAGGTGGCCACGCCCCTTGACTTAGAGCTGTGCCCCCCACACGTGGGCGACTCCTCTGTGCCTCAGGTCTTGCAGCCAGACCCCTCAGTTCCATTCTTAGGCTCCCAGTACCCGAGTCCGAACATGCTGGTTCATCCACTCTTTAGTTTCGTATTTATCTCTGAGTTTCTTCATGTTCTTTCTCGTCTTCGAGATTTGAAACGATTTCATCAGAGTGCAATGCCGGGACGCTGAACCGGAGCCCTCTTCGGTTCCACTAAAAAGTCGAGCCTCTCTGGAAATCTAAATGCAGCCCTATGTTCCACCTTCCAAGGAGCCCGGAATCCAGGCTCCCTTCGCCTTAGGGCCCCAGAGTCCGGACCCCAGGCCCCTCTATTTCCCTGAGTTTGAACATCCAACACCTCATCTTTAAGGAACCCAGGAGTCTGGGCCCTAGTTCCTTTCCGCTCTGGCACCGAGGCTCTCTCCCGGTCTTGGGCTCGCTGCCACCCCCAGTTCACTGGCGCGTGTGTTTGCAAGAGTCTGCACTCGCGTGGATCTCCAATAAACTCACAGTCCTCTTGCTCGCCTCTCAACTCTGGCAAAGTCACAGGAAACCCATCCTTACATACCTTAATCCTCAAAAATATACTTGAGGCTGAACAGAAAAGATTCTTTTGTGTTCTTATCACTCTCACATCCCTAACAGACAAACACACTATAGTCAAAAGTCCAGGCCCCTCGACCCCTACTGCTTCAGACCCAGGTTTCTTGGCCTCCATTAACCTCCTCCCTGGGACGTAGGAGTCCATCCCTTTCGGCTCCCAGGGACGCAAGCGTCCGAAACCTGAAGTTCCTACCAGGCCCAAGCTAGACTTCACCTTTGCCAAAGCAAAAATTCTCCTCCAAGCTGTCACCCTCGGATCCCCCTTCCCTGTGTCGGGCGTCCGGGCCCGCCCCCCCCTCCGGTCCCTCCCACTTTTCCCAAACAAAGCTCCCGGGCAACTTTCTCCCTCGCAGCGCCCCGCCCGCCCGCGGCTCCCCAGCCCCAGGCCGGGCGGTAGGAAGGCGCCGGCGGGAGTCGGGGATCCAGCTTTGGGGTGTGTGAGCTGGGGTGGGAAGCCACGCGTTGAGTTGAGGTGCTTGTGGGAGGGTGTCTGAATTGCTCGCGGTGCTCTCTTTGCCCGGGGGCCGGAGTTTGCGCTTGTGACCCGGTCTTAGTGAGGTGTTGGAACTTTCGCCGGAGTTGGGGTGTCTTTTGATGGGTCTGAGTTTGGGATTGTGCGCTCGGGAGTGGGTGAGAGCTGGAGACTTTTGGCGGCTGTGTCCGGGGTGAGGGGTGTGAGTGTGTGCGGTGGTGTGGGTTTGAAGTTAGAAAGGACCCTGTGCGCGTTTCTGACCGAATTGGTTTCTGTGTCGTTTGTGGACGCCTGGTCCTCATGGAGAAAGGAGGCCTCTGGGGTGGCATAGGGCGGGCTACAGTGCTTTCTGTACCTTCAGTCTTGCCTCTTCGGAAGTTTGGGGCCTGGGGCGGGAAATTAGTAGGGACCTCTCTTACTCGACTCCTCCGTCCCTTTGTCTGGCCACATGGGGGAGAGCTGGGCTGGGATTTTGGCCTACGGGGGTCCTGAACGCCTAAGCGCCACTGGGCTCGGCCTGGGGTCTTTGTCTCGGCCTAGGCTCCAGGGTCCGAGGGAGGAGGGGGATGGGAACCTGGACTCTGGGGTCCTGGGAAAGCTGTGGAAGACGTGGAGCTGCCTGGGAGGCGGGATCTGACTGTATTGGAAAAAGTTTCCCCCAGTCCCTGGCCTCCGGAAAGTCACTGTGAACTGGAGTTGGATCCGAGCCCACGGCGCAGGGGGAGGGGAGGGAAGGGGCGGGGCGGAGGGCCAGAGGGGAGGCGCCCTTGCCGGCCAGCCCCTCCCTAGATGGGGGTTGTGGGAAACTGGGGGAGGGGACGCCTGGGCCCTTTGTTCTGGCTTTCTTGATGGCTGGCGCCCTTGCCCCCCAGTTTGTGGTTCTGTGGGTCTTTCCTGGTCTGGGCTTGAGTTTCTGCCCTGAGTCTCTGTCCCTCCTTTCTCTGGGTCTCTGTCCCCCTCCTTCTCTGGGTCTCTTTGCCTCCACGCTCTGGGTGTCTGTCCCCCCCACACTGAATCTCTTGTCTCCCCTTCTCTGGAAGTCTGTCTCGTGTGCTCTCTGTGCTCTCTGTGTCGCATCTCTCTCTCTGGACGCCCCCTCCCCCCAGTCTTATTAGGACTGGGGCCCCTCCTCCTTTTCTAGCAGCTGCTGTTCACATCCTAGCACCTGTTCTTGGGTTGGGACTGAGAAGATCTCATCCACAACCCCCTTCCCTGCAGCTAGGCCTCAACTCCAGTGTTCTCTAAAACCAGTAATCCATAGGCACAGGTTCGGCCCTCATGTGCCTGATGCGCGGTAGGCATTGCTCTGGGGTCTTCAAGACTTCACTGCAACCCAGGCTTCCCTGGAAACTCACCCTCAGCTGCCCCAGAAATCCAGCACCCTTCTGCCGGATTTAGGAATCTGGGCCCCCAGCTTCCTGCTTCCCTCAGACCTAGAAATCTAGGCCCCCTCGCCATCTCCTCCCTCAGACCCCGCAATCTGAACTCCTAGCCCTCACTGCTCTGAAGTCTCTGGTGGTGGTGGGGGGAGTATTGCAGGTGGGCACCTTGCTGAGCTCTGTGTTCCTCCAGGCCCAGATGGGGGAACCCCGGGCTGGGGCCCCACTGGAGGATGGCAGTGGCTGGACAGGAAGTGAGGAAGGAAGTGAGGAGGGCACCGGTGGCAGCGAGGGGGCTGGGGGCGATGGGGGTCCGGACGCAGAAGGTGTGTGGAGTCCGGACATCGAGCAGAGCTTCCAGGAGGCCCTGGCCATCTACCCGCCATGCGGCCGGCGGAAAATCATCCTGTCTGATGAAGGCAAGATGTATGGTGAGTCCACCCCTCTCTTTTGCCCTGGCTCCTGCTGATTAAGACTCAGGTAGGAGCTGGCATCGCTATTGGCACAGATGAGAAAACTGAGGCACAGAAGGGTTAAGTGGTTTGCCTGAGGTCAGAGAAGTGGTGGAGCTGGGATTTAAACCCAGGCAGCCTGGCTCCAAAGCCTGCAGCAGTAATTCTCCCACAGAGCTGTAATGGTCTGCGGCTGGCTTGCTTGCAGACCTCTGGCAACTGTTGTTTCTTTCTCCTTCCCTGGTGTCCTGTGTGTTGGGAAGTCCCATGAAGGTCTAACTCTGTCCGGTCTTTGACTCTTCAGGTCGGAATGAGCTGATTGCCCGTTACATCAAGCTGAGAACAGGGAAGACCCGAACTCGAAAACAGGTCTCAGGACTGACTTGTGGGCCTCTCTCTGGGGCGGGCTTGTCTTCTGGGGGTGGGGACATCCTAGGATGCGCGGGTTCAGGTTCAAGGAGAGTCTGGTTCATGTGTTTTTGTCTGTCTTGTGGGCACTTCCGTGGGGAGTTTGCTCTCCTGTGCCTGTTTTGGTCTGGATTTTTTAGTAGTTGTGTTAGCACCGGGACTAAGATAGAGTGAAAGATCCAAACAGAGAGGAGGAGGAAGGGAAAGGAGGCCTGGATTTGCTGGGTCTGGGGAAGATTAGTAGTGTAACTTGCTAGAAGACTAGCCTTTGTGGACACAAATATTTGTGTCAGCATGTTTCTGAGATAGCTAGCGTGTTCTGTGTGTTCATCTTTCATATTCTGGGAGCTCTGGGGGCCACCTGGAGGGTGGGAAGGGAGAGGGGATTCAAGGAGACTGTGGCCTGAGTCTGCTTTTCTGTCATTCCCGCCAGGTCTCCAGTCACATCCAAGTTCTGGCTCGAAGAAAATCAAGGGAAATCCAGTCCAAGCTCAAGGTAGGGACTGAGGCAGACACCCAGAGAGAGAGGGCGGAGACCCTGAGAGTGGGGTTCAGAAGATCTAAGAGAGGGACACAGAGGCCCAGAGAGAAGGGGACAGAGACTCAGAGAGAGGAGAGATAGAGACCCAGAGGTGAGGTCAACAGAAATGTGGAGAAAGGGGGACAGAGAAGCCTAGAGTGGATAACAGAACCAGAGTTGAGGACAGAGTCACATGGAGACGTAGAGAGAATGAGGAAGTAGAGATCCCAGGTTGGGGGGGTTTGTGGTTTAGCAAGTGGAGTGGACAGAGGTCCTGGGTGAGAAAAGAGATTCATAGAGAGAAGGGGACAGAGATTTAGCTCAGGTTGGGCAAGAAGAATAGGGTGTCTGGCCTCTCTGGCTACTGCTGTCTTCCTCTTCCCTCTCCTCTCCTCCTCCTGGTGTCCTCCCTTTCCCCTTTTGTGCTATGAGGACCTCCTCTTCATCTCCTTCTGGCTCATATTCCCATTTTTTTAAAAAAAGATTTTATTTATTTATTTGACTGAGAGAGGGAACACAAGCAGGGGGAGTGGGTGAGGGAGAAGCAGGCCTGACGTGTGGCTCAGTCCCAGGACCCTGGGATCATGACCTGAGCTGAAGGCAGACGCTTAATGACTGAGTCACCCAGGTGCCCCATCTTCCCATTTTTTAGTCTCCATGTGGCCTGCCTGTCATTTCTGTGTCCAGAAATCTTCATTTTGTTTGGAAATTTTCACATCCTTTTTCTTCATCCACTGGATTTCTGGCTCCCCCTTGGCCTGAGACCCTCATTTTCTTCTCCACTGGGTGTGGGGTCTTTTCTGACTCTTCCTTCTCTTCCTTTAGATTTGGGGACCATCACTTCCTGGTTTTGTTTTTTGTTTTTTGTACCCAGAAGCCTCCCTCTGCTTTCTCTCCAGGTCCAAAAAACCTTCACTCCTGATCTTTTCTGGATCTCACGGTCCAGTCTCTGTCCTGTGCAGGCTAGGAAGTGTTCACCGCCTATTCCCTCTGGGTCTGAAATTCTCACTTACTGTTGCCAGCATATTCAGAAACCTTCACTTCCAGCTCTTTTTTGACCTAGAAACCCTTATACTGTATACTATCATTTATTCTGGGTATAGGAACCCCTTTTCCTCTCTAAGCCTGGGCCCCTCTACTTCCTGTTCCATATTCGTCCTTGCTCCCCATTCCTCCCATTTTTCAGCTCAGGGTGGTGGAACTATAGGGGTTGGGAGGGCAGGAAGGTGAGAATCCAGGCTTCACTTCCTAAGTCATGTTTTCTTTCCTCCTTTGGCGCCCTCCCCACCCCCCACGGGCAGGCCTTGAATGTGGTAAGTCCCCCTGCCCATCTTCCCACCCGCTGCTTTATCCCAGATATTCCTGAGGGAGCCAGGAGGGGCAGGGGGCTATAGGAAGAAGGATTTGTGCCCTCCCCAATCCTTTGCCTTGATTCCCCATCTCTGCATCTCCCCATGCTTGCCCTCCCTGGTGTTGACCCACCCCTGCTGTGTTGACTGGGATTCCCCATTAACGTGGACCTCAACTTCTCCTCCAGGACCAGGTTTCCAAGGACAAGGCTTTCCAGACCATGGCCACCATGTCCTCAGCCCAGCTCATCTCAGCACCTTCCCTGCAGGCCAAACTGGGTCCTGCTGGTCCTCAGGTGGCAGAAGGATTCTGGGGCTTAGAACTGGAAGGGGGAGGGCTGTGGTTTTGATGGGGCACTGACTGACCCCTGCCCCACCTTTTTTGTCTCTTTTCCAGGCTTCTGAGCTTTTCCAGTTTTGGTCAGGGGGCTCTGCCCCTCCCTGGAATGTTCCAGAGTGAGTATTCTCTGTTTTAGCTCAGCACCTCCATTTCCCCTATTTCCTCTACATACCCCACTTCTGTAGCCAGCCATTTGGATTTGAATCCTGGAGAGGAGGCTGGGGCAAGGGTCTGGATAGGAGGACGAGGACTGACCTGGGTAACTGAGTGGGGGCAGGGCAGAGAGAGTCCAGAGAAGGGCCCTCACCGGCTGAGAAGGAGTGGGGAGGCAAGGACAGTGCCCAGGGTCTGGTGGTGACTGGGGTGGCTGGCAGTCCGCAGATGGGTGACCTGGGGGAGGAGAAGGTTTGGGGAAGAAAGGAGCTCAGTGTGGGACTGGATGAATGTATGGAGTCAGGAGGATGTCCATGGGGATAATGGTTTCCCAGTGAGATTGGCTGGGCCCCAGGGGAGGGGAAAGGCGTGTTCTAGTCCTGTAGAGATGTCCTTGGGCTTGAAGGGAGAGCAGGTGTCTTCTCTCAGAGTCAAAAGGAAGGAAATGGGTCCCCAAAGTACATGGAATGTCCATTTCAGCCCTGAGAGAGCCCTGAGGTGACAGAATGTGTATGTTGCTTGAAGATAGGAACAGGCCCCAGAGACTTGTGGGAAGGGTGGTGTTCAGCCCAGAGAGGAGCCAGTGGGATCCAGGCAGGGTGTAGGGCCATGTGGCTGCAGGACAATGAGGAATGGTGTTGTGGGTGTGGCCATAAAAGGAGTGAAGTGATATGCTGTGGGATCCAGGCTCCAGGGAGAGAAGAAATGTTGTCAGTAAGGTGCTGGGACCCAGGAAAGGGTCAGAACAAATTCACTGGGTAGAGGGAACTGCAGGCTTGAAGGGAGGGGGATGAGCTGGCAGGAGGGGTGGGTCAGCAAGCACTGTTCTGGGCACTGGGATCCCACCTTTAGGGAAGCTGATAGTCAAATGGGGGAGATGGATGTTATTTAAATCATCACCTGCCTAAACACAAAATTAAAGAGTATGTGATGTGCTGTGAAGAACTGCAGCAGGTTCTGGTTGAGGGAGAGAGTTTGGGGGGTTTCTATGAGGAGGTAGCATTGAAGGCAGAGTAGGACTTGGCCAGGTGAAGAATGGGGGTTGGGAATATTTTAGGCAGTGAACACAGCTTGTGCCAAGGCCCTGAGGTAGGAAAATTTGGTGAGTTCCGAGAAATGAGAATTCATTCAGCCACTGGCCAGTCAGTTGAATGTTTATTGAGAACCCGTTAAGTGCCTGGTACTCTGCCTACATTGGGACATACAGTGTTAAAAAAGTTAGACAGGATTCCTGCCTTCATGGATCTTCCATATTTGGAGCGGGGAGGAGACCGATGATAAACCTGTAAACCAATAAGCATTCATGAGAAAGGAATAAATATGGGAAATAAAACAAGGTGTATGTGCCTCTTTATACAGGGGTCAAGAAAAGCCTCAATGAGGTGATGTTTGGCCAGCAGCCCTGATGACGAAAGATTATGTCAGTGTGTGGGGGAGGGTGGGTCCTGGAGTTTAGATTTCAGAATTGAGATGCCAAGTATCAGGGCAAGGCCCTAGGAGTAGGGGGTCTGACGGTCCCTGGAGTTTATGTCTTTCTGATTCTGGTCTTTTGCCCTTATCTATCTATCTACCTACGTATCTATCTATCTGTCTGTCTATCTATCTATCTATCTATCTATCTATCTATCTAATTTTTATTTTTTTAAAGATTTCATTTTGTTTTATCTTATTTTCATATATTTACTTATTTGAGAAAGAGAGAGAGAAAGAATCTCAGGCAGACTCCCCTGATGCAGGGCTCTATCCTACGGCCTGAGCTGAAATTAAGAGTCAGACGCCTAGCTGACTGAGCCACCTAGGTGCCCCTTAAGATTTTATTTTTTAAGTTTTTTTTTTTTTTTAGATTTTATTTATTTATTTGACAGAGAAAGAGATCACAGGTAGGCAGAGAGGCAGGCAGAGAGAGGAGGAAGCTGGCTCCCTGCTGAGCAGAGAGCCTGATGCGGGCCTCGATTCCAGGACCCTGAGATCATGATGTGAGTCGAAGGCAACGGGTCATGACGTGAGCCGAAGGCAGAGGCTTTAACCCACTGAGCCACCCAGGCGCCCAAGTTTTTGTTTTTGTTTTTTTAAATAATTTTAGTTATTTATTTGACAGAGAGAGAGAGAGCACAAGCAGGGGGAGCAGCAGGCAGAGGGAGAAAGAGCAGCAAGCTCGCTGTTGAGCAGGGAGCCCAATGTGGGGCTTGATCCTAGGACCCTGGGATCATGACCTGAGCCAAAGGCAGGTGCTTAACTGACTGAGCCACCCAGGTGCTCCAAGATTTTTTTATTTTATTTTATTTTATTTTAATTTAATTTAATTTAATTTAATATTTATTTTATTTTATTTTATTTATTTATTTTATTATTTTATCTTATTTATTTTTAAAGATTTTATTTATTTGACAGAGAGAAAGAACACAAGCAGGGGGAGTGAGAGAGGGAGAAGCAGGCTTCCCGCCGAGCAGGGAGCCCGATGTGGGACTCGATCCCGGGTCTCCGGGATCATGACCTAGCCGAAGGCAGTCGCTCAACCAACTGAGCCACCCAGGCGTCCCTATTTTATTTTATTTTATTATTTTATTTTTTTAAAGATTTTATTTATTTATTTGACAGAGAGATCACAAGTAGGCAGAGAGGCAGGCAGGGAGAGAGGAGGAAGCAGGCTCCCTGCTGAGCAGAGAGCCTGATCCAAGATTTTATTTTTAAGTAATCTCTTCATCATATGTGGGGCTCAAAACCATGAAGCTGAGATCAGAGTCTCAGGCGCCCCTGACTTTTGACTCTTGACCACTTCCTGACCGCTGACACCAAGTGTTGTCTTCATGGCCTCTGACCTTTCAGTCTCAGTCATTTCCTTGGCTACCCATAGGTAATTGGCCTCTAGAGCTAATGCTATCAGATACTGCAGTCACTAGCCACATGCAGTTACTAAATTTTTTTTTTTTTTTTTTTGCAGTTACTGAATTTTAAGTCAGTTAAAATTAACTTAAAAATTCAGTCCCCTTAGGCATTCATGCTCAGTAACATGTCATGTGCTCCGTGGCAACATGTGGCTAGCGGCTTCTGTACTGCACAGGGCGGATATGGGACATGTCCATCATTGCAGTAAGTTGCATTGGACAGGATCTACATTGGATATTTGGATTCTGTTATTCTGCTTCCTCGCCCCGAACTTTGGACTGATGTCCCATCTCCAGACCTTTGGTCATTTTCTCCTACCCTCCTGACCCTTCTTCCTCCTCTTTGTCCACATTGCCTATTCTGTATGTTCTTTCCCCACCTCCTGAGATCCTGTTTCTCTTCTCTTTCTGACATTTTGTAAGAGGCACCAAAATGTTGTCAATAAGACCACAGGTTTTGTAGTTGGAACTGACTTGGATTTGAGCCCAAACTCCTCTGTGCCCCAGCTCTGTGACTATGCGTGCCTCAGTTTCCTCCTATGCAAAATTGGAAGAGCAATAACCTCCTAGGCTATGAGTATTCAATGAACTTTTTGCACATTACGTGCTAACAGAGGGTCTGGCTCGTGGTGGCCCCTGGTAAATCTTAGCTGGTACAGTCATCTTTCTACCTGCTGACCCCTGGCTTCCTTTCTCCCTCAGTGTGAAGCCATTCTCACAGACACCGTTCTCCTTGTCACTGACACCCCCATCTACTGACCTCCCAGGTAAGAGTCTGCTCTGTACCTTCCTTGTCTCTCCTCTCTCCTCAACCCCAACTGCTTTTCCATCACCTTCACTGATCAGGGCACACATTTCTATAGAGGTCAAGATCTGAGGCAAGTCTTGCAGAGGGTATGGAAAGATGAGTGATAGAATTTGTAGTGGTTTAAGATGATGGCCTCTGAATTCAGACACACTGGGTTTGCGTTCTGCCACAATGCTAGCCTGGAGGATACTGGGAAGGTGTATTAGTCAAGATTCTTTAAGATGTAAGTGGTAGAAACTCAAATCAAGCTCAATGACCAAATAAACAAACAAACAAACAAAAAAACTTATTGGTTTAGGTAACTGATATTTCAGGAGTGGCTTGATGGCTTCAAGCGTAGCTGGATCCAGGGGCTCAAATGGTAGTGTCCGATTTGCTTGGTTCTGCTTTCGCCTGTGTTGTGTGGTGGCTTCATTCCCTGACAGGCTCTGCCCACCCTGGTAGCAAGTCCATGCTGATGTGGTGCTAAGAATTCGCACTGGTGAAAGAGAACTCACAGGTTCTACAGATTCATGAATTCACAGTGCTTTTGGCTGCAAGTAACAGAATGCCCTAATTAATAGTGCCTCAATTAATAAAGGCCTTAATGATTTCACGTAACAAAAAGTCTGGAGACGGGGCTCTCTTATGCTGTCTCAGCAGCTCAGCAATATGGAGACTGGCATTCCTATAGGTCCCTTGGCCTCTTTCTTTTCATCCCAAGATGGCTGTTGTGATTCCAGGCATCATGTCTCAAGCAGGACTTGGCCAGGGCCAAAAGCTTTCTCCTCCCAAAGTTCTGTCTTTTTCATTCAGGAAGAAACTCCTTCTCAGAAGCCCCTCAGCAGATTTCCCCTAACGTCTCATTGGCCAGGACTGTGTCACATGGCCATCTCTAGTTGCAAGGGAGGCTGGGAAAGTGAGTATTTAGCTTTTTTAGCTTCTAAGCGGAGGCAGGCAAGAGAGGAGTGCTTGATGTATTTAATACATGTTAATCTTTTTTTTTTGTTGTCCTTTTTATTCTCTTTGTAGGGTATGAGCCCCCCCAAGCCCTGTCACCCCCTGCCCTGCCCCCACCTGCTCCATCACCCCCAGCATGGCAGGCTCGGGCCCTGGGCACTGCCCGGTTGCAGCTGGTGGAGTTCTCAGCCTTTGTGGAACCGCCTGATGCAGTTGATTCTGTGAGCAATTTTAGAATAGTCACTGGCTGGGGGAAGGGGGTTGGAATGTAGAGGGTGATAGGAAGGGAAAGGATAAAGCAGTGTTCCTCAAACTTTAGGATGTATCAAAATAACATGGAGGGCTTGTTGAAACATAGATCGCTGGGCCCCACCTTCAAATTTTGATTCAGTAGGTCTGGCGTGGGGCTTGAGAATTTGCATTTCTAACATTCTCCCAGGCGATGTTGATGCTGCTGGCCTGGGGACCACACTTTGAGAACTGCTAGCATGGAGGAACTGGATGGTCGTGAGGTCATGGTTGGGAAGGTTAGAGAAACTTGCCAGGTCATTGCTTGTTCATTCAGCAAACATTTTTGAGGGCCTGTTGTGTGCCAGGCTTTGTGGTGGAGACTGGGAACCTGGAAAGGCAGATCTTGTGTTTAGATTTGAGCTTTTCCTGGGCTAGGATGGAGATAGATGCCATATTAGTCACAGGGAGCTGACTGCAGAAATAACCTTAATCTTCAGGGAATGAACATAACACAAGTTTCTTGCTCCTGTAGCATTTCAGGGTAGGTGGTCAGGTAGGAGACTTCCACACAGTGATTTGGAGAGTTCAGGCTCCTTTCATTTCATGGTTCTGACATTTTCTAGGGCTTCAGAATCTGCTGCAGGATTCCCTGCATCTGGCCAGCAGATGGAAGGGAGAGACTCAAAATTTGTGCAGAGTCTGGGTGGGAAGTGGCAACTCTCAGGTTCTGCCCATTGGCCAGCATTTAGTCAGGTGGCCACACCTTACTGCAGAGGAGTCTGGGAAGGTATAGTTTAGCCCTGTGAAAAGGAATAGGGGTGCTTGTGAACACCTAGCAGTCTCTGCCACAGCCACATAAACACCAATTATTGTATATGGTGGTCTTATAAAACCCAAGTTAAAATCCTCTCATTTCACTTGGAGCAAAGGTAAAGTCCTTTCAGTGGTTCATGAGGCTCTGCATGATCTAACCCCCATTCCTGCTCTGTCCTTACGTCCTACCCTTATACCCTTTGCCCACTCTGCTCTGGTTACACTGGCCTCCGTGCTCTTCCTCAAACACACCAGGCCCACTCCTGCCTCAGGGCCTTTGCATCTGCTATTCTTGCCACCTGGAATATGTTTACCCCAGAAACCACCACTGTCTCTCTCCCTTCAGGCCTTTAGCTATCCCCTCAGACTGGCTTTCCCAGACGAATTTCTGGAAAATAACCAGCTGTCATCATGCTCAACCACTTTACTATTCCTTATTGGGAATTTTTTTGGTAGCAGTCATCACTCTGAGATTTATATTATCCATGGGTTGATTTTTAAAATTTTCTGTCTTTGCTAGTAGACTCCATGAGAACTCCATGATGCCAGGGACTTTGTCTTGTAGCCCTAGGACCCAAAATAGTGCCTGCACACAGTAGGTTTCTCAATAGATGTCTATTGAATGATGAGTATGTGCTGGGATAGGGGAAGCTCAAGTATTTGTGGGTGTAGAGAGGAGTCATTTTTTTTTTTTTTTTAAAGATTTACTCATTTGTCAGAGAGAGAGAAAGAGTGAAAGCACAGGCAGGGGTGGGGGCAGAAGGAGAAGCAGGCTCCTCACTAAGCAAGGAGCCTGAGGCGGGACTTGATCCCAGGATCCTGGGATCATGACCTGAGCCGAAAGCAGACGCTTAACTGACTGAGCCATCCAGGCGTTCCCCAGGGGAGTCATTATGCGTGGGAAGTTAGTGAAGCCTTTCCTGAAATGACAACATTTGAGTTGGGCTTTGAGGGTTACATAGGAATTTGCCATGTGTGCAACTTTATGTTCCAGGTACAGAGATGAAAACAGCATGAAGTTTTCAGGGAAACCAACAGTCTAATAAGGTGTGGGAGCTGGTGAGGCTGCAGATAGCTGGGCAGGTGCCAGTTCTGGAGGAGCTGGCATTGCCAAGCTGAGGGATCGACTTTCTCCGGAGGGTGATGGGGAACTATAGAAAAGAGAAGTCCCATGTGATTGTGATCAAGCGAGGCTTCCAGCAAGAGGCAGATTTGCATAGACTTGGGCATTGGAAGATGAGGGAAGATTTGTAACACAAAAGAAGATGGGGAAGGTATGAGGATTTCAGAATATGCTCAAAAAGTGACAAGAATGGAGACAGATAGGGGGTCTTGATGTGGGCTATGTGGATTCCATCCATCCATCTATCTATCTATCCATTGATTGAACATTTGGGAGCACCTATTCAGCATAGGGCCAGGTTGAGAGGGTGTGGGCTTTGTCCTGGGTGCTCTGGGGAGCCACAGGGAGACTGTGAGTAGTGCAGGTCCACGGTCAATGAGGAGGATCTGTCAAGGATGACCAGAAGACCTGGGTGGCTCAGTGGGTTAAAGCCTCTGCCCTGCTCAGGTCATGACTTAGGGTCCTGGGATCGAGGCCCACATCGGGCTCTCTGCTCAGCAGGGAGCCTACTTCCCCCTCTCTCTCTGCCTACTTGTGATCTCTCTCTCTGTCAAATAAATTAATAAAATCTTAAAAAAAAAAAAAAAGGATGACTGGAAGAATGGAAATCAGAGGCTGGGGGGCCAGTGAGGAGGCTGGGGAGAGAGTGGAGAGGATGGGGTTGGGATGGAGAGCAGGGGACAGGACTTGGGGACTGAGGTGCTGTGGGACAGAAGGGAGTGGCGACAGCACTTGGGAGTCAGGTCCAGTGTCTGGGTGGACAGTGAGAAACCACTTGTGGGGGCTGAGGGCAGCGAGCACCTGGGATCCAGCCCGTCTCCCACTCCTCACCCATGGCTCACCCTTCTCAGTACCAGAGGCACCTGTTTGTACACATCAGCCAGCACTGCCCAAGCCCTGGCGCACCCCCCCTTGAGAGTGTGGACGTCCGGCAGATCTATGACAAATTCCCTGAGAAAAAGGGCGGCCTGAGGGAGTTGTATGATCGTGGGCCCCCTCATGCCTTCTTCCTGGTCAAGTTCTGGGTGAGTTCTACCACCAAAAGAATGTGCCTGCAAATCACGTGACCTCCCATCAAAGACCTCTGGCCCTAAGGGAGACAAACTCAGAGTGTCAGCCCCCTTTGTAACAGGGTACACCAAGTAATTTTATCCCCAGGGTTGGATGGATAGGACTTGGACCTCCCTCCCCAGATCCCAGTAGACTTTGCCACAACCAGTTGTGTGACTGATGTGGCCTTGGGATCATCTTGCAACCTTTCAGACTTCCCTACACCCATGCAGCCCAGTTGTTAAGGGATGGTCCCGTCCCTCAGCAAATAGAGGCATGGAGTTTGGTCTCTGAAGAGAGCACAGACATTGGTAGAGAATGTCTGGACTTGAGAAAGTGAATGAAGGACCTGGGAGGGGCTTTGTGAAAGCATTTATTTATTTAACAATCATTTATTGAGCGCTTACTGTATACAGGCTCTATGCCAAGTGCTATGTGTATAATTGTGCATAAGAGGGTCCATCTTGGGTTTTTCTTAGGCCCATATGGTTTGGTTTCTGCCACAGTGGCTGATGCTGTAGGGGTCCAGTAAATGTTACGGATATTCAGGCTGTGTTACCATTTGGTAAACAGAGCTGTGGCATTATCTAGTGTCTAAGAGGGAAGGCTGCTGAGGGCTTGAAGTTTACTGGCTCTGCTGGGCCCGTAGCAACCATGGTTACAAAGTGTTCTGGTGTGTGGGGGCCCAAGGTGGCTCTGTGGATGTGCCGCCGACAGCTTAGGCATTGTTGGGACTTAAGATAGGTCTCATCGGGGACGACCCCTAAAAGCCCAGCCTCTGAAGGGATGCAGGGGTGTGGCCGAGGAGGCTGGAAGTGGCCATTGTCAGGGTCATGCATGGAGTCAGGCCTCTGAGAAGAGGACTAAACCATCTACGAGAGTGACCTAGTCGAGTTAGCAACTAAGGAAGAGGGAGAGGTAGGCTTCCCGAAAAGGTGACCAGGGGGCTCAGACCACAGGTGTGAGGAGGTCTTAGTCTTTGTTAAGTTCCACTTGACCCAATGGACAGTCTACCTACTTGGCCACTGGGGTCTTAGAGGGGCCTGACTTCCGAGGATTTGACTGAAAGGCCTGGGGAGAATGTTGTGGAGAGGGGTCAGACTTCCTCACGCCCCTCCAGGCTCCTTTGCTAGGGAGTAGCCACTTGCCTTAGCAACCAGGGTCAGGAAGGGCTGAGGGGGAGTCTCTGGTTCCTAGGGAGTAACTGCCTCCTTAGTAATGAGGGACTTGGAAGGGGCCCAACTCCCGAGTTGTAGGCTTCAGGAGAAGAAAGTTGAATTTTAGGCCTCCTTTGTTGGGCGGACTGTTACTGGACAGAGAGGGTCAGGATCATTTTAGGGAGCCAGCCTTCTCCAGTACCAGTGGGGGGGGTGTTTTCCAGAAACAGGCCTGTGGAGACAAGGGCTTTGAATGCAGAGGAAGAGAGGTAGGCAACTGCAGGGCTGTAGGGGAAACCAGGCCATGGGGCAGAGTTACCACTTGAGAAGAGCCCCTGCAATTTATAAGGAACCTACCTGTACCTCCCCACCCCCTAGGCGGACCTGAACTGGGGCCCGAGTGGTGAGGAGGTGGGGACCGGTGGTGGCAGCGGTGGCTTCTATGGAGTGAGCAGCCAGTACGAGAGCCTGGAGCACATGACTCTCACGTGTTCCTCCAAGGTCTGCTCCTTTGGCAAGCAGGTGGTGGAGAAGGTGGAGGTGAGGCTGGAGGGGTGGAGCTCTGGGTGGGTGGGCGCCCAGCCACCTGCCACTTTGGGGGTGCAGACTAAAGGGACCAGAGCCACAACAGCTCCTGCACTTGGGTGTCTGTGTGGTACGGTGGGGAGTGTCCTATCCTCTTTGGGGGTTTCATTAATGCATGGGCTTAGAGCTGATAGTGTGTCCCCAAGTCACATGTAGGGGTTATTTTGAGGGTTCAAATGTAATGTGTGGTACAGAGATTTATAGCCACTAAGATTCAGAAGGTTCTTATGGGTATGGAGGAATCTGCAGGGCAAGGAGGTTCAGGGGTCACACTTAGGGATTGCTGAGGGCCTGAGGGGTCTTGAACTCAGATCATATAGAGTTTGGAGTCCTCTCGAGGGGCAGATCTTTAGAGGGTGTGAGGGTATCTGAGGGCTTGGGGGTCAGAGCACTTTCGAGAGGCTGGAGGAGTCCCTGGTTTGCATGCTCAGGGATCCTAAGTGGGGTACCCACAGGTCCAGGTCCCATTTCTGCTGCACCATGGATGGGGCGATGGGGGGATGACAGAGTGGGGAGTGGGAGTGGTATCAGAGGGGCACAGAGCACCTGGGGTGAACCCTGTGTCTCTGGGTCACTGTCCCGCCCACTCTGCGCCCCCACCCCGGTTCAGACGGAACGTGCCCAGCTGGAGGACGGGAGGTTTGTGTACCGCCTGCTGCGCTCACCCATGTGTGAGTACCTGGTGAATTTCTTGCACAAGCTGCGACAGCTGCCCGAGCGCTATATGATGAACAGCGTCCTAGAGAACTTCACCATCCTCCAGGTGAGGCACTGGGGCTGAGCTGAGGGGAATCGAGGGCAGCCACTGGGGTGGGGATCGCCCACAACAGCCCCTCAGCCCGACGACAGGGGGAACCCATGTTGAGCCTTTGCTTAGGGGACCCCTTTACCCAGGAAACTGATGTATTGGGGACTCCACAGCACTCTCACTTGGGGGAATCCGTCCCTGGGGAAACTGGCTTGTAGGACATCCCACAGTGGGCCCTAAGTTTAAGGGACACCCACCCTTTCACAGGGAACCTAACCTTAGCCCAGGGAACATGATATGGTGGGATTCCCCTTAACTTTGAAGATTTTGAGAAAGAGCACTAAAGGGAGAGGGAAAGAGAATCTGAAATAAACTCTGCCCTGAGCACAGAAACCAATGTGGGGCTTGATCTCACGACTGTGAGATCATGACCTGAGCCGAAACCAAGATTTGGACGCTTAACTGAGTCACCCAGGCACCCCTACTTTGGTTAACTTTGATATACCATCTGATGTGAGGCTCCTCACTGCTGATGCTCAAATGGGGAAGTAGCTATATTCCTCTCAACCTAGGGAATGTCATATGGTGGGAACCTCTTTCCTAGGTATCCTTCGGGGAGGGCACAGTGGTGCCTACTCTCCCTTTTGGGCACAAATCCTTTCTCTTGGCCTTCTTGGCAGGTGGTGACAAATAGAGACACTTCGGGGTGGTAGTGTACTTCGGGGAGGGCACAGTGGTGCCTACTTTCCCTTTTGGGCACAAATCCTTTCTCTTGGCTTTCTTGGCAGGTGGTGACAAATAGAGACACTCAGGAGCTGCTGCTGTGCACGGCCTACGTCTTTGAGGTCTCCACCAGTGAGCGGGGGGCCCAGCACCATATTTACCGCCTGGTCAGGGACTGAAAGGGGACCCCAAAAGTGGCTCACCCCCTGGAATACCCTCCTCCCAGGAAAGACCGCCAACTTTCTTCATGCTCATTTGGGGAGGGGGCTGCTCTGTGTTAGAGGGGACCTTAAACCTGGGTGGTGAGTTAAAAGATGGATCCTGATATTGGGACCTCATGGTGGTGTCTGAAAGGACAGATCACGCCAGAGCATCAGGAACTGGGGACAGGGGTGAGACAAGCCCGAGGTACAGCACTGGTTTCTCAGACTAACAGGCGCCCTCCGCAGCTTGGTTCTGGATGTTGTGGATGGCCTTAGAAAGTATGTTGGTTTGTCCCTCTGTTTTTTCAGCACCCCCTCTTTCCCAATCTGCCTCTCTTTACCAACCCCAACCTTGTGAAGGTTCACCCTTTGTGCAGGAGCAGAGCCTGGTGGGCCCTGAAAATATTTTTTTTTAATATAACAAGAGATATTTATAAGTGGGTATTAGGGTCGTGAATTTTTCTCAGCTGGGCAAGCTGTGGGGTGAGGCTCTTAAGTCTCATCCTCTTTTCTCAACAAGATGTGGGCTATATACTGTTGCCTCCCCTCACCCACAAAGTGTATTGGTTGTGTTTTGACAGAGGATAAAACTATTTTACCAAAACGCAGGGGATTTATTTGGGGTTTGGGCGAAAATAATCCTGTGGGAGGTGGTAAGCCAAAAGATGAGGTAAGGAAATGAGGTATCTTTGGGGGCAGGAAGCTGGTGGCCGGAAGCCCCAGGTCCCACGGGAGAGGCCACAGCAGCTGGGGAGGCAGACATCTGAGTCCCCCAGGGAAATGAGGAGGTGGAGGACTCAATGGTTGGGGCGAACTGGGGATTGAACAAATATTTACAGACCACAGGGAAGCCCCTAGGGCACTTGAAGGGGTGAGGCGGGGCTTTGGGAAGAGACAGGAGTCTAGCGGTACCGAGCGAGCCGGTCGTAGACTTGGTCCAGGTTTCTGCACAGGAATATCGAGAGCGTCATGAAGCTGAGCTATAGAGAAAGGAGACCTGGTCAGAGAAGTCCACGGGGGTGCGGGGGAGGAGGATTGGGGTAGGGATGGTGGAGTTTCCGAGGGAGAAAAGAGGCGCCAGGGGAAGAAAATTAAGCGCAGAGGTTTGGGTGGGGTGGGGTCATGGGAGGAGCAGAGAAGGATGGGGCTAGAGGGGGAGCTTGGCCAGGCTGAGAAAGATGGGGACAGGGATGGGAATTTGGGGGCCTGAGGTAGGCTACCAAAGATGCGGGGAGGGGGAAGGAGGGCGGATGAAAAGAAAGGGAATAGGGTGGGCTAGGGGATATCCAGCTGCGTCTAGCGCAGGTTTAGAGTCTGGGAAGGAGTGAGATCCGGAGGTAGCCCAGGGCATTTTATTCCGGAGGCTCGTCTGTCTCCCTTTCTGCCTCGGCCGCTAATTCCACCTCGACCTCCACCTCCTCGCCCGCGCTCCCGGTCTCAGGTTGTTCCTCGTCTTGATCCCAAAGCGGCCAGGGCCCCAGGGCCATGGGCAGCTTCCCCTGTGGGGACTTGTCCCCCCAGTTGGGACAGGCATCCGCCATGCCCCAGCCACCCCACAGACCGCCGCTACGCCCGCTGCTGCTCAGTACACCACAGCGCCTGCCGCCGCCATCAGCACTCGGGCCAAGCCCAGGGCTCGAACCACAGGCACCTGGCACCTGCAGCTGGCGTTCTCGGCAGAGCGCCCGGCGCAACAGTAGCAGGCTCAGCCCCGCTACACTCACCTGCGGGGAAAGGGAAGGGATATTGTGGCTAAGAGCAGGGGGCAGGAACGCCAAGGAGGGCCAATGGGAACTTAGCGAGGGCGGGAGGGAACGCCTACTTCCTGCGTGCAGCCAACCGGAATTTGCAGAGGTAGGTCTCCCGCGTGCCAGGTGGAGAGGCAGGAGAGTCTGGATTGGCTGGCGTTCTAGCACGCTTGCACCTTTCCCAGAGAATGGGAGGAGGCGCATCTTGGGGCAGGGCTATCCAGGGATTGTAAGGCCAGCCGCGAGTGGGGGCGGGACCAAGTTACCTCCAGTAGACCGACGCCCAGACAAATGCCCACTATGGAGATGAGGTTGTTGTGCAACCACTTTTGGAGGCTCCGCGCGCAGCCCTAGGGGTGTGGGGAAAGGTTAAAAGTAGGGTTCTCAAGCCCGTGCCCACTGTTCTTCTCAGCCTCAGCCCCTCTTTCAGGCACTGCCCCACAGCCCTAGTTTAAGGCTTCTCTAGACTCCGACTCGCCCGGCCCTAGCCTCCTTTCAGTCACGCCTTTTCTTTTAGCCCCTCCCCTGCAAACTATGCCCCTTCTAGGGACCCCCCCAACCCTTCTGATGCACCGCTTTCTTGTAGCCTCACCCTGCAGACCCTGTGTCCTGCGGCGCCGCCTCCTGGGGGAGCAAGCCCCTTCCGCAGCCCTACCCCCTCATAGGTGCCCTCCCCTTTCTAGCGGGCTCCAAACCCTCCCCACCTCGCTGTAGATATTGCTGTTTGCAGGAACCACGCAAAGGTCTGTACTGTGCCGGGGCCGTGCCAGTGGTCCCAGTCGGCTGAACTGGGGTAAGGAGAGCTTATCGAAGACTGCGGAGTCATTGGTCGCGGATGAATTATAGCAGGAGCAGGGCACGCGACGCACCTCCGACTCGTTGCTGATGAGGCTGGGGATATTGAACCAATCCCGAGGAGAGTTCCAGCCGCAGCAGCGCAGCTGGAAGAGGGGCAAGAGTCAGAGGGACGAAGACTAGAGGGATTCAAGATGATTTGTGGATTCAGGGGACCGGATGATGTGTATGAGGTCGTGTTGGAGAGCAGAGGGCTAAATAGTGGGCGCAGGGTGGGGGACGTTGCGCTAGGCTTGGGGACGTTAGGGGAACATCGGATTGGGAGAGACGAATCACGAGCCACCTGGGGCTGTAGGAGGAGCTGCAGAATCCCGCTGCGGACTGAAGACTGGGTGGGCAGTGTAATTTAGCCTTAGGTAGGGGACAGGTGAATGGGAGGGCAGGCCCCACGTGAATGACCAGGGGAATGGGGTCTCACGTGGGCCCGGTCCCCTGGGGGCCAGAGTCACTAAGGATTAGGGAGGAGTGGGGTCACGCTAGGGCCTTGGGTATGAGGGCGAAGTCTTGTTCGGGCAGAAAACGGAGTCTCTCCAGAGTCTGGGAGCTGGCGGCAGATGGCCACATAGGAGTGGGTTCAGTTATCTTCTGGGGGCGGGGCGACGTTGGGGGTGGGGTGGGTGGGGTAGGGTTACCTTTGGGTCCCGGAGCTGACCCCCCCCCCCCCCCCGTTGTCGGGGTGGTGTCTGCTCTGCTAGTCAAGGTCCCGGAGCTAGAAGGAGGGATACGTGTCGGGGCGGGTGGGGATCTCGCACCTGGAACTGTACGTAGTCCCAGCTCTCCTCCGCCGCCGACTCCTCCGGACGCGAGCGGTAGTTTTGGATTGTCTCCGTCACGATTTCTTTCACCCTCCTCTCCAGCTACGAGGGGCGAGTGAGGCTGGCTTCCCACCCGCTTCCCCACCC
>PITA01003823.1:117011-133015 GCA_004023965.1 Spilogale gracilis | reverse complement strand
GGTAGAGTTTTTAAAAGTAGGTCTCTCTATGCCTCCATCAGAAAGGATGAATATCCAACTTTTGTAGCAACATGGACTGGACTGGAAGAGATTATGCTGAGTGAAATAAGCCAAGAAGAGAAAGTCAAGCATCGCATGGTCTCACTTACTTGTGGTACATGAGGGGTAACCTGGAGGACAGTGGGAGAAGGAAAGTAAACGGGAACTAGGGTAATCTAGGGAGGGAAACGAAACAACAGAGACTTTGGACACAAAAACAAACTGAGGGACTTGGAGGGAGGGGGGTGGAGGGATGGGAGAGCCTGGTGGTGGGTACTGGGGACACCTAAAGCGTGGAGCACTGGGTGTGGGGAATGGGGAATGAATCTTGGAACACTGGAAAAAAAATTAGTAACAATAAAAATAAATAAATAAATAAATAAAAAATAAAGTAGGTCTCACTCACCTATTGAAAACCCACCAGTCTCTTCCCATTTTCTTCACATACGTCCATTTTTTCAGGTAGGTCAAATAGGGACTCTATGATGGGGTCTCTGGCTTTGTTGGCAGCTCCATCTCATCCCTCTCTTTTGCACGACTCTGAGCTGCACTTCTTGAACATTCCCAAAAAGGCAGAGCTGCCTTCAGTCTTTATGGCTATATTCATTCTGTGCCCTCAACTCTGAATTCTCTTTCCTAGCCCTTCTTCTCTCTCACAGTCATCTGGCAAGCTTGACATCAAATATGTTCTTCAAGACTTTTCGTGATCCTTCCCTCCCACACTGCACCTTTTATCAATTCTCTGTGCTCCATATTCAACTGTTGCCATCACTCCCTGATGTTTAGTATCAACATCCAGAGTAAGCACCAACAACTGCAAGAATGTGAGTTATTAGGGTATTGTTAGCTGAGTTGTTAGGACATCCTAAACACATGTTAAATGCAGTGTACATTGTCCTAGTTTTCTCACAGTAACTATCAGAACTTTTTGAGGAGGTTTATGTTCAGAGCGGTTGAGATACAACAGGTCCCACAGCTTGTCAAGGGCAGAGCTGGGACGTCAGCCTCAGTCCATCTCATACTCTCTTACTATAGCAAATATCTGAGCTTTGAATGTTGGAGCAAATAATCAGGTTAACCTGAATCAGCATGACCCTTAGAACATTGTCTCTGCAATATTCTTGTGAATGCCCTTGTGGTTGATCAGATTTGTGCTACATTTGCTGAAAACTAGAAACTTCCACTTTCCTAATTAAATTTGAGGATTAATTTGAAATTACTCCAAGAGAGAGAATACTAGCAACATGATGTGGGCATCACACAGAGCCATCCTCTTACGTATCTATATAAAGTCTTTATAATTGCTTTGAAATGTTCCATGATCTGGTCCCTTCATCTAGATTTGGGGTATCAGCTATTTACAACAGTGGTTTTTCAGTATTAGCATGAACCTATAGTGTTCTTTTGAATGCAAATTACCCAACTCTGGTTTCTAATTCAGTAGCTAAGATGGAGGTCTGAGAATTGGCTTGTCTAACCTGTTCTCAGGTGATGCTTATGTTACTGGTCCCTGGACCATGGATCATCTATTGGAAACAACTGATTTATAGAAACTGGCTGAGAATGCTAGGAGAAGGGGGCCAATTTATATCAACTAGTGGTTTTCAGTAGATGATCCATGGTCTGTGGACCAGCAGCAGTAGCAACCCCACAGGATGCTTAATTTGGGTGCCGCTTTTCCTACTTGGAGAAGGTAACAACCACTTCCCATTTCCTTATCCCAGGGGTCCTGTTTACCTAGCAATTCAGAGTGAGTGTTGAGGGTCATCTTCTTATAATTCTATTCATTGTTTCACACTATAATTGTGTAAATCTGAATATTTTTAACTTCTTAAATGAGATTCCATATATCTTCATTGCTTAACTCAAATTTACCTGGGCCATCCGTTAAAGTATCCTAAGTGATACAGGCCTATCTATGATCTTCTGGAAAGTCCCATTTCATCCTTGATTCCACACTGATCACAGCCACAACTACACTATTTTTTTTCTTTCCTCCTATTAAATGAAACAGAGTCCCTTTCTCTGTTTAAGTTGGGTATCTTAGATCCCTTCCTTCGAGAACCTTGTTAAAGTTCTTATTCTGCCAATTAGCATTTCCTTTCTCTTTCTCTCAGCCTCTTCTTCTTTACCTTGTCCTCTTCAGGGTATAAGCATGCTCCAACCTATCTCGTCCTAAACATGAAATCCTAAAGATGCTATTCTTTACCATTTTAACTGCAAGACTAAAGACAAAGGATGGCAACCAGATAATCCATAACTCAGAAATTGTTGACATTTTTGAGGGGAAGCATAGCTATTAGGAGGAGTCTTATTGGTTTTAGATATAGGAATATTGACATTTTCCTCCTAGAAAGAAGCTGAAAAAGTGCTAGATTGGCAAATGGTTGAGAAATAGGAATGATCTGCTATTATATATGGAACATGCTTAAAGGTAGTGGTGGGGATTTCAAGAGGATAAGGCCTATCAGTGTTTGCTTTCCCATTGTAGAACTCGTTCAAGAAAAATCTTTGTTTAAATCTAAAATGTCACTGGTTTTTAAAAACAAAACAAACCAAAATGGATTATCAGGGTTTGCTGGCCAGGCATTGCTCATGCATTTAGTCCAAGCATGGAAAGGTAAAGTACTTCTGGAAGGACATATGAAAGAATGTGTGTTAAAATTCAGGTGTTTCCATCCATGGCCCATGTCAGTTAGTCCTCATCTCCCTCCCTTCTCATTTAGGCCAACAGAAGGAATTAACAACACACCTTATCCAGTTCTCCGTTCAGTTTTAAATTGGCAGCAATATATTCTCTACCCACAAAGGCAGCCCTGACGGCCTTGGGACAGTTCAGAAATGACCTCCTTGTTTTCACATTCAGTTGACTTTTATCAACACCTCATTTTGCCTAATTTTCCTATTCTGTTTGACACTGTTGAGTGTTCTTTTCTTCATAAAACTGTATTTTCTCTTTTTTCACACTCCTTTTCTGCCTGTGGTCCTGGTCCTCCTTCTATCTGGTCCCTTCTCACCCTTTCCTGTCCATTAACACTAATCCATTTCTCTGGATTTCATCCCTAGTTCCTCACTACTCTATATGAACTCCCTGGGGAAATGATTATGGCTTTCACTCCACCAATAAATTCTTCCCAGTTCTGGTCACTATCTAGGTTAATGGTTTACCCTACGAGGCATTTTGAAACACATGTGTGAGGCTATTTTTGATTTTCATGATGAACTAGGGAAGAGAGCTATCGGTACTTAGAAGGCAGGGACCAGGGAGCCTAGAAATCCCACAGTGCATTAGATGGTTCCTGCCACATGATAAAGGACTACCTATGTTTTGCATAATTTGAATGTCCATTTTGACATTCATGTAAGTAAAAGACCTGATTGTAATTGTGTGGACTCAGCACATATGCCTGTTCTTCATAAAATCCCAAAGGATTTTTTTGTTCATTTTTGGTATACTTTGGATTCCCAGGAATGCAATGAATATGCAAATTAAAAAGTAACTGTACTTTTCCTCTGGACTTTACTCTGAGTAGTGGAACTGATCACATTTTGAAAAATCACATTAATGATGGCAATATTATTTATAGATTTGTCTCTAATGCACCTGTCTCAGTCTCCATTGAAAAAGATTTACTTATTAATGCCAATGTGTCTCATTATCCCTTATTTCAAAGTACCACATATTTAAAAAAATAATATTCAGTTGGAAATTATATTAGCTTAAAAAAGAATCTCAGTCTGTTATTCTTGCCTTCCCTCATGTGGCTATCCCTGGACACCACAGGAAAGGAAGGGAAGATATATAATGAAATGGTAAATATCAGAGACACTTAAATAGCAATCATTAGTTACCAGTCACTGTTTTAAGGACCTGGCATATCTGTACTCAATCCTCACACTAACTCTAAAGATACTTATTATCATTCTTCCTGTCTTACATTTGTACACGTCACAGAGGTGAAGTCAAGGAAGATAGCTGGTAAATCTGTGATTTGAACCAAGAGTCCATGTTCTTAAATCATCATCTATGTCAACTCTGAGAGAGGCAGCAGTACCAGCAAGAAGCTCAAAGCATGGGAGATTAGTGAAAAGCTGGAGGAGGGCAAATTTCCGCATTCCAGAAAGGTCCTAGAGAGTTAAGACTTCATGTGGAAGAAGGGCCTGTAAAACCAGTTTATTCCACTACACTGAGATACAGTAGGCATTATTACGATTATTAATAATCATTAATATTATTAACTAAAGCTACAGTCCACCTCTGTGGCCTCTTGCCGCATATTCAACTGTTCAATCTAAAGTAAATTGTGTCCAGTGCTGTGTTTCACCTACTCAAGTGTGCACTCCAGAATCTTCTACCCACTCTTCATGTTGAATCCTTTTGTTCTGGTACATTTTCCCCAATTCTGCCCATGGCTTTGGTTCTGCTTTTTAGCTCCTAAGGATTAAATATGTGTGTGACCAGTTTATCAAAGCTGTTTTTTCTCTGGGGCTCTACCTTCTTCCCCATCCCAGACTTCTAGTACCCTGGCTGAGGTGCAAACCTCTGGGCTTTCATTTAACTAGGATGAGGCAAAGAATATTGCCTGAATTTCTTCTATATCCTACAGAATGAGAACTGGTCGAGTGGGTGTCTCTTAAAATTCCTTCTTGCTTTAATGATGAACAATTTATTTTTTTTTCAGTTTGCAAATGGTCCCATAATTTAATTTAATAGTGTTTATGACAATACTTAATAAATACCGTAAAAAAGTATAAGTCGTTCTGGGTGTGTTACCTCATTAAAATGAATGCTTGCTAGATTCTGTAGCCAGCTTTGGAAACATGGTGCTAACTCATGTAAATTTCCATGACAAATGTGGTTTAGGACCAATAAAGTGTGTCCTGATTCATTAATAGTCAGATCCAACATCTCCCTGTTGGTTCCCAAGAAAAGTCGAGTGGAGATCGGTGGAAGAAGAACCGCTGCCCGCATTCTGCCAACCTTCAGGCATTCTGATTAGCATGTGTGATTCGGCAGCTGTCTTTTGTGACATTATGCACCTGCAATACTGCCCTCCTGTTTTTCATCCTGCAAGCTCTGAAAAGGCCTCAGAGCTCAGCACGTTCATCCTGCCAATGCCTGATGTGGAGTCTTTGAATTTATGCAGACTCCCCAGCCTCCTTCTGGCTTAGGAAAAAAAAATGCTTTCTGGGCTCAGAAGGGGGCTGCCAGATTAAGCACAGCACAGGTGAGTGGCAATGGAACCAGTCCAAACAGGAAACAAGCATATCTCCTGTCTCAGAAGCACACTGGAGCCACAGGCATAAATATGCA
This sequence comes from Spilogale gracilis, assembly GCA_004023965.1. NCBI lineage: Eukaryota > Metazoa > Chordata > Mammalia > Carnivora > Mephitidae > Spilogale > Spilogale gracilis. The sequence continues at coordinate 127,662 of PITA01003823.1, read as the reverse complement.
ATAAAGCTGCACTGAGGGGAAGCAAGCTCATGTTTTATAATGTATTTATGTCTTACACAGCATCTGAGATTGCAGGCATAATCCACACTGGGGCTGACAATTTTTTTCCCAGGAAAAAATCACCTCCCCCATTTACAATTTTGGATGGTAGGAATGACTTTGAAAGATGTTAGATATGTTGAAATATACCTTTGTTTTTACTCTTACTCTGAAGCTTTGCCACTTAATTTTGCTTTATACAAACTGCTTTGAGAACAAAAGATTGAAAGACTTGTTCGGCAAAACCATTGTCCTGGAAAGTCATGTCTCTAGAACTCAGCTGTCTGTTCAAGGTCTTACCGTTTATACTGTACAATTGACCAACTTGACCTTTCCGAGTGCATCCAGTACGGAGGTTGACTGACTCTGGAGCATTTTAAGGTTTAACACACAAACATTTTTTTTAAATTGAATCCTGATGAAACATCTCTGAGAAGGCATATTTTCCAGTTTACAAGTCAGAAAAATGAGACTCAGGATAGCTAAGGAAATTTGTACCTAACATCATAGAGCAAGCCAGGTGATAGACATAGACACTCAGCTCATGTCTTTTCATTTCAAATCTCGTCCTTGTCTTATTCCATTAAAGTGCCTTTGGCGTAGAAGAGCTTTCTTTCTTTTGGTACTGCCTTCTTCTTATTTTCATTTCTTCTGGGGGGTTGACCCTGATGAACAGAATCTTTCCACACTGACACCTGCTCATGTCATTGTGCCTTCACAGAAGACAGTCGGATATAGGTGAGATGGCAGTCAACAACCGGCCAACTTTCTCAATTTGATGCAGAATTTACTATGCATCTGGGAAGATAAAAGGACCTATAAGTGTCAGTTAGTCAAAATATTTTTTGAGGGCCTACTAGGTGCCAGGGATCTGGTAATTGCCTTTGAGACTATTTGGAGAAATCAGGCTTTTATGAATATGTATGTCCATCCATCCACCCATCCAGCCCCCCCCCATCACCCATTCATCCAATCACCCATCAGTTTAAGTTATTTAAGTGTTACATCATATGCAATAGGGCTCCCTTCAAAGAAAGGAAAAAAAGGAGAAAAAAGAACCCTCAACAAACAAAATAAGTAAAACCCCTCTGGGCTTAATATATTCAAATTAAGACAAAGAATTATCTTCTTGAAACCCATTGCTCCCATTTATGCTTTCTTCATCTTAATAGGGGCTAGCTACTCACTCAACAAATTTATAACCATAATATATGTTGAATTTGTAGAGTGACCATAACTAGAATTGCCTTGGCATATTGGACTGTTTTTCTTGCATTCTTATGTCCTATATTCCATGCCAGTGAATACAGTTACCCTCCAATATACTTCTCAAAGTTTTAATAACTTTACTTCTGAAGATGTAGGATCCCAGTCCAAAAAGAAATGCTTCAACAGTTGCTTTGAAAGCTATCTTAAATGTGGATCTACTGTTATTTCTAGTTATGGCACTGCTATCAGCCTGTAGTAGTACATGTATTCAATGTAATCGAATACTTAAAACATGAAATATGCTCATAAAATACAGGTGTAAAATCAATTGCAGCAAATTTTTTTTAAAAGCACTCCACCAAGATTTATTGGCATTGATTTTATTTTATTTATTTTGTTTTTCATTAGATTTATACTGCAATTTCACCACTTCAATTTCTTATTAAGAGATTGCATAAAAATAAGTCTTTATGTAAAGGTCTCAGTTAAACAAGGGATAGACACAAATCTGTGAATACGTCATTGTAAATATGAATTATTTACCTCAAATCAAGGCAATGAATAAGATTCTTTACTGGGTCCTTATTAAGTGCCAAGCATGAGGTATATATGCGTTATTAATTTATTTACCTTCACAACAGTTCTTTAAATTAAACGGCACCTTGACCCCATCTTATAGGCAGTCGGGACATGAGGAAGTTATGCAATCCATCCAAGGATACTGAACTAGTCAGCGCAGAACAGGGATTCAAATCCAGGGTGTCAGAGTCCTGTTATTGTTCTTTGCATTAAGTCGTGGGTCATCAAAGCTCAGTCTTAACCTGATATGAAGAAGAAGTTTACATGTAACCTTTCTCTTAGCTTCTTTCCTCAGCAAGGACAGAAACATCCTGGGATTGTTTAAGCACATTAGATATCGGGGTGCCTGGGTGGCTCAGTTGTTAAGCATCTGCCTTCACCTTAGGACATGATCCCAGGGTCCTTGAGTCTTGCATCAGGCTCCCTGCTCCGTGGGAAGCCTGCTTCTCCTTCTCTCATTCCCCTTGTTTGTGTTCCCTCTCTAGCTGTCTCTCTGTCTGTCAAATAAATAAATAAACTGAGAAAAACCACATGAGATATCAAAGTAAGCCACTTGCTTCTCTGTAATATAGAAAAGTGTTCCAATAGGCATTTCTAGCAGGGAGTGAAATATGAGAGTTGGTGGGACCTTGGGCATGCCATTTAGAAGTACAAATAGAAAATAATAAAATGAATTTTTGACTACAGTAGTAGTGCACTTATGCTCAAGTTAAAATGATGAGTGATAGTATAAAGTAGACAAGGTTTGATTGAGGGTACAGTGGACTTAAAAATAGTTTCAAAAGGTAAAAAGACAACTCTGAGGGAAAAACGTAAATGCGTAAAGACATCTGTACACATTGTAAGAGCTGGGAGAAGTGGACTGGTGGATGTTGGGGTACGTTCTTCTCACAAGCTATGGATTGTATGATGAGGCATGATCTAATATCCCCATTTGAGTCTGAACTTCACTGGACTATGACTTGGCTTCTGTTACTCAATGTTGGTTCTCACCACCTGCTTCTGGAATGTTAGACTCCCTAGAGAATTATTTCCCAACTTTGTAATTTGGCAAACAAATTTCTTTCCTCAGACTGCTGTGACAAAACCACAAACCTTGTGGCTTACAACAACAGAAACCCTGTCTCACACTTGTGTCAGCTAGCAGCCCCAAATGGAGGTGTTGGTGAGGTTGGCGTGTTCTGGAGGCTGTAAGGAATAATCTGTTCCAGGACTCTCTCTTCGCCTTGGGATGCTGTACTTCACAGATGTGTCACTCCAGTGACTGTCCCCATCTTCATGTGGTTGGCTTCCCTATGTGTGTCCTTGTGTCTTCACATGGTATTATTTATGTCTGCGTCTGGATTTCCCTCACTGTGTAAGGTCACTGGTCATATTTCATTAAGGAGACCTTATTAATGTGCTTAAATCTGGAAGATCATATTTTCAAATAGGGTTACCATGCACGTACTTACTGAGCATTAGGACTTCAACATATCTTTTTTTGGGGAACACACTTCAAGTCCTAACAGAGCCTTAGGGGATGTGATGATAACTGCTTTCCCATATGGCAGTTTTCTAGATTTTTTAACTAAGAACCAAGCTTTAGGCTTTTCAACACCAGATTTCACTGGCACAATCTGATGCCAGACCCATATACAAATAAATTTCTTCCCATTCTATCATCCTGGGAAATTACTTTCTCACTAATACTGATGGACTTCAATGAAAGGCTATGATATATGTTTTAGAAAATGGACCCATGAAAATAAGGATAGGGGCCACAATTATTCTTGTTTGTATCCTTGGTGATGTACATTACCTGGGACCAAGTACACAACAACTGTTCACAATTGCATGAAATTGCACAGAGCCTCAAGGCTACTGAATAACAACGATTATTTGGAAAAATCAGGTATTTTAACATGAATTTTTAAACTCCCTTCTTAGTACACTCTAAAGCACACTCATCTTGGACATTGATTTCCAAACATAGTTCTCACAAGTCCACCATCATCAGGTGTATCACCTAAAAGTCAAGTCTTCCAGATGCTTAATTTTTTCTGTTCTGAAGCACTGCCTTTAGAGCATAAAGTATGAAACCAAGAGAGCTCATTTCAAAGACCAACTCCTCCATTCACTGGCTTCATGATCTTGGGAAACTTAAATTAACCTCCCTAAACATCAGTCTCTTCTTCTGTTAAATGCAAATAAGAATAGCTGCTGTGAAGATGAAGTGAGCAAATGTATGCAAAATGTTAGAGAATACAGTCACACAAGGAGTGCTGGCAGGTTTCTGTGGTCAAGATTATTTTAGGCTTGAGGATTTGTAGGTGGTTTTAATTTAATGCTCATAACGTTTTATGAAGTGAGTATAACTTTTTATCCCCATTTTACAGGTGAGAAAACAGACATGGGAAGTTTAGAAGCTATCTCAAGCACTCATGGCTTCAGAGGATGGGAAAGGGACAAGGGCAGGTTCAGGACAGGCCTGTCTGGCTCCAAAGCCTTGTTGGTCATCTTCTCATCCTGTTTAATATGTTATATTCTTTTGGATAATACAAGACAATATGTTTTAACTTAACATCAGATGGAAAAAGGGATCCAACTTTAGAGTGTCTATTCATTATGACTCTTCAAACAATAGTAAAATAAATAAGCAAATAAACAATAAAACAGTTTCTGTGGCAGACAATGGACAGAGCCTGGATGTCACATACATTTGACTTCCCCTCCAACACATGCTCTTCTCCGTGATGCAACTATGGCTATTGTAGCTTCCCTTGAATGGAAGAATGGACCTCTAGGTAACCATATGTACTTATAAATAGCAAAGTTCCAAATGGGGTACTGTTCAGTTTCAGTCAAAAGAGGATTTTAAGCAATTCATCAAAGCACAATATACATTCAGTGACCAAAAACAAGTAGGAAAAGTAAGGTGGAGAATCAGGTGATTGAGTTGCCAAACATGAACATGAGCAAAAGATAACAGATACCTAAACTCAAAAATGGAAGCCAGAAATCTAGGCCAACAAGTGTTGATGAAGAGGCTACAAAAAGAAAGAGGGACCCTTGATGAGGCCATTTGTTCATTTTGTTTTGTTTTGTTTTGTTTTGTTTTAAATATCTTATTTATTTATTTGACAGGGAGAGATCACGAGTATGCAGAGAGGCAGGCAGAGAGAGAGGAGGAAGCAGGGTCCTCACTGAGCTGAGAGACCAATGTGGGCCTTGATCCCAAGACCCTGATATCATGACCTAAGTCAAAGGTGGAGACTTTAACCCACTGAGCCACCCAGACACCCTGAAGAGGTCATTTGTGAATGACTTCTGGCTTTATTGTATGTACCCTGAGAGTCTCTCTCATAAAGAAGTGGCTTATAAAGGAGAAGGTCTCAATATCTCATATCATATACTGTGGACTAAAGTATATGGAAATTACAGTTCAATGGATAGTTCTTCCTTCTTCACTTGTCTGATTGCCCTGGAGGGATGGTCAACATGAGGCCAAATGCATTCATTTTGAGGATGCTACAAAACACACATAGTACCTAGAGATCTAGAAATATAATATGTAAACTTACCTCCCTATAGGTAGTCATAGTTTTGCAGTCTGAGCAACTACAAGCAGAACTCAGTTATTATAGGGGAATCCACAGTAAGAGAGAGAAGAAGATGTCTGAAATGAATGTGGATTGCAAAGATGCACTGGTGGACTTAGTCTCTATTATCCCAAGCATCAGAAGAGTAAGAGCTCTAAATTTTATAAGTCTACTTCACTGCAGGTTTTAATGGAGGAAGTGATTAAGACTGAATTTTATGCATGTTTGGGACTATTTATTTAGAAGGAAAGTGAAAGAATTTTGTTTTTTTTTTTAATGTAGATGGATGACTAAGTCAGGAAAGAACTTGGAATAGGTTTATTGATCTGCTTTTTCAGATGAAAGAGTTTAGGGAATCAGATGACTTTGAACAACCCAAGTCTCCAAATCCTCAACTGCATATTTACATTGTTGTGGCAGAGATATGGATTCACGGACTTAAGGCTGTAAAAGTACAATATATATTTCAGCTCTACTGCTTTTTTTTGTGGAAGTACAGGTGCTCAGGAGCAAACTGGATATATGAGTTGAGTACAAGGAGACTTGAGAATGTACCTAAATTCCATTGCTAACTTACCCTGAAGTCAGTGGAATCACAGCTGTCAAAGAATAGTAGAGCTCTTCAGTGGTGTTGAAAACCTGATTTCAGAAACAACTTGTAGGTCTGAGGGACATGAGTTATGTCCTCTGTTTAGACTCCAACTCTCAAGATGCATTCGTCATTTAGCATTGGCTTCATCTTTGAGGTTGAGCTTCCAGAAAATCTCACTGGACCAAAAGTGAAATATGGTTGCCAAGAAGATGGCATAGTGGAAGAATTTGGAGATGGGTACAAAAGTCCCAGAAATATCCAACAATTTGCAATTATGTGACTAGATTCTTAAATGTTGGGTCTATTGGGCTTTTTGAGAATGTCCCTTTCATGAGATGACTGACATCGGGACGTTGAGCCACCTTCAATGATACAATCTTGGAATTAGCATAGTGACGGTGCTTCACAGAATATGTCATTTTCAATAATTGTAGTATGATGGACTTGATCAAAATTGGTCAAGGACAATCATTAGGTCTGCAGAATAAGCACACTCTTTTAAGAATAAGATTGACTGGTTTATTTAGACTGTTTTTGTATTTCTGCTATGAAATCTATTTGTTTAAACAGTTAATAGCCTCCTACTTTCCATTGCTATTGATCAAAATTTCATGAGGATTTTTGATCAAGGGAGCGACCTTTGAGAAAAGAATTTACATTTGTGGTAAATGGCTATGATTTTGTTGAATTGCCAAGACCTGTGACCATCACTGTTGAAGAATTTACAATGCTGACTTCTCTCTACTTGAACTTTCTCATATTGCCATCTATTGAGAACTAGATAGATTCCTAAATACTGCAGTAGTGCTGTGAGCTCGGCTTCACTATTTCTTCTGAGTTCAGAATGTTTTTTTTTTTTTTTCTTTCTGTTTTTTTTTTTGTTTTGTTTTAAGATTTTATTTATTTGACAGAGAGAAACACAGCCATAGAGGGAACACAATCAGTGGGGTGAGAGAGGGAGAAGCAGGCTTCCTGCCAAGCAGGGAGCCCGATGTGGGACTCGATCCTGGGTCTCCGGGATCATGACCTGAGCCGAAGGCAGTCGCTTAACCAACTGAGCCACCCAGGCATCCCTGTTGTTTGTTTTTAATCTGAGGAAGATCTCTCATCCCTATTTAGCTTAGTTTCAGTTTCCTTTATCATAGACCTGACAAAAATTTACTTGGTTTCCTAATAAACCTGGAAAGTTCAAAGCAGAAACCATTCAGAGGCCACCATCAGCATTTTAGAGTCACTGTGAAATAATCCCTGTTTTGCCATGGAAATTAGCATCTCAGAGTGGGAGAATAATCTGGATTTCATAGCTTGCTTCATTATTTTGTTAAGAATGTTGTTTCAACTACAATGGCACTAGTAGGGTGAACTATAACATCATCTAATGTGAATATCTTTCTGTTTGTCCTTCCAAATTGTGGGAGCTGCTGATCCCTTTTCATCCTTGGACTCCAGTGACGTTTAAATGACACAAACAAGAAATAGTTATTACTCCGAATGCTGAAGATTGTTGGGGAAAGGAGTGGTCATTCAGAATCAACATTGATGATGGTCAGGAATTAGACACAAGAAGATGAAATTCTAAGCCCCTGTGTGTTATGAAAATGTAAATATCTATCTTGCATCAGTTGATACCCTTTTGAGAGGTTCCAGGATGGATTATTGAGGAAAAAATAAATGGAAATCACTTTTTAAATTAATGCAAGACAGGACAGGAAAAGAAAATCAAGGGATGTATTCTAATGAATATTGAAAATAAGTCCGAAGGAGGATTCAGTATTTACTCTATGGGTTTGCTTCTTATTGTGTCAAAAGTGTCAGAGATTTAAGTACTGATATAAAACTTTTTAAAAAGTGGAGGAGCAGGGGCGCCTGGGTGGCTCAGTTGGTTAAGCGACTGCCTTCGGCTCAGGTCAAGATCCCAGAGACCCAGGATCGAGTCCCGCATCGGGCTCCCTGCTCAGCGGAAGCCTGCTTCTCCCTCTCTCACTCCCCCTGCTTGTGTTCCCTCTCTGGCTGTGTTTCTCTCTGTCAAATAAATAAAAAAAATAAAAAAAAAAGTGGAGGAGCAGCATGAGGCAGGTGGGTGCGTAGAAAATATCATGTGAGCAGAGAGTTTGTGAATAACTATGTTCTCCTTCTCTGTGACTGCAGTTAAAATATTTTAACACTCCGTGTCTCACTAGAAGAATGCAAACATACTTCAGAGTTGTTCAACTGCCAAGCCATGGGCACAGTATTGAGTACAACATTGGGCACAGCTGGGGAAAGGTGGAATTACTTTCTCTTCTTAACTTTTCTCTCTTTGCTGCGGATCCAGAATCATACTGGATTCAGAGTCAGCTGCCAATCACGGCCACTGCCAGCTCTTGGGTTTCATTCACTTTCAAGACTTTACCTGGATTCTCGCATCAAATAGGAAAAACACTGGGTCAGGGCTCGGAATGATGTAGTCTGGGTTAGGTACATACTCCTGGTTGAATCACTGGAGCTGAAAGTTAGGTACCCTGATAAAGAGAATGTCCCTTTCTCTTTATTGTAACCATGTGATGAATTAGAGCATCTCACAGCAAGCTGGGGTGGGAGGCAATCCTCCAGTTCATCATGTAATTAAAGGTGAATTCTCCTCTTTTTGGCTGTTATTAAGATTTGTGCGTACTTTGCTTCTTACCTCTAGAGGAAAAAGACTACATGATGCAAAATTTGTGTGCTCTGCAAAGTTCCTGAACCCTGCCTATCTTGTTCATCATTACACATCTCCACCTAGATTAGATGCTGGTGTTGCAGAGCCTCAATAAACATATATTGAATGAATAAACAGGTAAACAGATGGCCTTATTCTGTTTTTTTCCTACCATTTTATTCTTCTGTTTCCTTACTTGGTAGTACTTTATCTTGTTTTTTATATGATTTTGAAATCCATCTCAATTCAAAAGGACAAGGAAGGGATTGTTGGGATTTCAGATGGCCATAAATAATAATACTTCCCTTTCCATCCTGAATTTAGAGCCATTGAGTCTAAGATGCAAAGAAATTCTGGGGTAGAATATGACTTTAGGTTTGCAGCCAAATAGACTCACTTATACTTGACCTCAGAATTTCATAGACATATCTTGAATTTCATAGACAGTCATTCTTGCAGATGGGCAACCATAGGCATTCCCTGGAAGGGGCCAAGAACAGCCTTCTCAATTTGTTCTCACATGTTCCATATTCAGGTATTTCATTCCTTTTCTCCAAGGAAACAGTGAGAGTCAGAAGAGAGATCAACACTCGTCTACTCCTAGTCTCTCCACAAGGAAATCAAGGTTTATAGGGGGATGGAAAATTTTTCTTAATAGGTATAAAGAAAGAAATGGAGGAAAGCAGGAAGAAAACAAACAAACAAACCTGCCAGAGAAAGATGATAAGACAAAACCGAGCTTTGATCCGGCTACTCCTTTGAGGTAGTTAGTATCAATGGCAAACCTCATTCTCCTCCCTATTTCGATAAATAGTCTCTTTTCTATCTTGTCTTTGGATTTCTGTCCCAGTGTTTTAATACCGTTGCTCTCTTTCTGGGACAAGTGACATTTAAAATTAAAGTAGAAACTATCAAGGACATCAAGCCTACCTATCACTGCCAGTTCAAACAGCCATTATCCGAACATAGCTACAATTACTAAATCATTTCAAAACCATTTGGATGAGAGGAAATCTGTGATTATCACTGGCAATCCATCCCACCCATATGAGATTCACTAAAACCTTTTTCTCTTTTCTGATTTTCACAACCAGGAGAGTAGTTAGGAAACTAGAATTATGTCAACTCAGTCAACGGATATTCATTGACTATCTACTATATATAAAACATGATTTATCTCGAATAGTGTTAAGTTAATTTGGATTTGCACATATATTTTCAAAAAGATATTTAAGAGCACAGAATGAGGGCATTACAAGATGTCCCAGGATCACCTGCCAGATAGGTTATATGACCAATATATCAGCATAGAGGAGAGAACTAAAACAAAAACAGAAACAAAACAAAACTTTCTTGTACAAAATTTTACTGTTGCAAAATAAGCACAAGCAGAAGCATTGGGATTTGTGAGGTAGTAAAAGAAACATAAAAGGCCCCAATATTTGCTAAACTCTAAATAATTAATTAAATATTATTCCTGAGCAGTGAATGAACATTTATATATGAGTCTCTCAAGAATATCCACAAATGTCTAACAATGAGTGTTCTCTCACAGACTGCAAAGTCCATGAAAATATATCTTTCCTCAGTAGTAGTGGAGAAAATAAAGGCTTAGCTAGGCAAAGAATGAAAACAGCTGCAAACTTGGGATGAAAATACCAGAGGATATAAGAATTGTACTTTAAATTTTGCTTCAGGAGTTTTTTTCTGAAAGTAGCAATGTGAATATAATAAGTTAATTAATATTTTCACAATTTTAATACAAACAATGTCTTTATTTAAGAGCTGACATTTACTGATAAATTATCTGAGACTCAGCAATCCACATCTGGAAATTAAGTATTAAAGCAAGGCTAAGGGCTTCTACCAGAAAATGCAGGCGATAACATCAATTGACCTCTAGAGGGCTCCCTACAAACCAGCTCTTACTCAAGAAGTGATCTCAGACTTTTTTTTTTTTTTTTTTTAGATTTT
>PITA01003823.1:102063-116911 GCA_004023965.1 Spilogale gracilis | reverse complement strand
TGCTGGCCTTACTTCTCCAAATAACAAATGAATCTTCACTGATCTTCAGCCATAGTTTGGTATGTTCCAAATCTTAAGGCACGTCATTTGCCATCTCTATGGTGCTGAACAAAATGGGAATTCCTGATGTGTCGATTTACCTCTGTACCCAGCACCAAACCCAGGGCCCACATAGAAGCAGAAGACCAAGAAATGTGTGTGGATTTGAATAAATCCTCCTTTATTTTTTTAACTCGAATTGTTCTTGTTAAGTGTTATTAACACAGGATGGAGTTGAAAGTAGTAAAAACAGATTTGACATTTTTGCAGATTTGACATTTTTGTAGCTTATAATAATTAACACTTACTTCCATGTACATTATCTTATTGAAGTCTTAAAACATTAGCAAATTAATTTTTAATATCATTATACACAGACTACATGACTGAGTCTAAGGAGCTTGATGTAATAAAGTAGAAATTTAAATTTAGTCTTTTGATTTCAATCTTAGTGACCTTTTTATTGATTCATCTCAGCTTCTGATGATCCAGATAATGAAGAGACAAATCAGTAACTTTTTTTTTTTTTTAAGATTTTATTTATTTGACAAAGAGAAACACAGCCAGAGAGGGAACACAAGCAGGGGAAGTGAGAGAGGGAGAAGCAGGCTTCCCGCCTAGCAGGGAGCCCGATGTGGGACTTGATCCTGGGTCTCTGGGATCATGACTTGAGCTGAGGGCAGTCGCTTAACCAACTGAGCCACCCAGGTGCCCCAAATCAGTAACCTTTCAATAGGTGTCCCTCGGTGGATAGAATGAGGCATCCTAAAATAGGGGAAAGGCATCAGACGTGAGCCCAGCTCATTAGTCATAACCTTGGAAAGCTGGTTGACTCAAGAGGTGAACTAGATAGTAAGGCCTTGATGCATCAGTTCCTAGGGATACCTAGGGCCTCAAGTCAAACTGTTCAACTAAACAGGTGTCAGGACCACAGACCTAAGCCAGAAAGGAGATCCATTCCCTTGGTTGACAACCCAAGAGAAATAAACTGCTAGGGTACAACCCAGACACAAGTTGCACCAGGTCAGAGCCGAGTATCAAGTTGGAAATAAGAGACCATCATGAAGAAGAACTATAGGAAGAAGTGAAGACAGGTTCTGGTGGATATGACTTTGATCCCAGGGAACTGGGTGTAACTGAAAAGTCCTAGTTTATTCCATATGTGCTGTTTCTATCTTAATGATGCAGTGCTTAGGAAAGGAGGAAGAAGAGGGGAGAGAAATTGTTAATCCAGGGGCGCGTGGGGGGCTCAGTTGATTAAGGGACTGCCTTTGGCTCAGGTCATGATCCTGGAGACCTGGGATTGAACCCTGCATCGGGCTGCCTGCTTAGCAGGAAGCCTGCTTCTCCCTCTCTCACTTCCCCTGTTTGTGTTCCCTCTCTAGCTGTGTTTCTCGCTGTCAAAAAATAAATAAAATCTTTAAAACAGTAATTGCTAATCCAAAAAATGATCCATTTTATTCCTACTCATCTGCTGATATGTGGAAGTGAACCTGGAAATCATGACCCAGAAAAATTTATGCTCTGATAAGTGGTATATGTCTCTGGAAATAAGCATAGTTGATAGGACAATTTCTGGACAAAGCCTGGAGGCTGATAAAATATATTAAGGGCTGAAATGGACAAAAGTTAACATATGAAAGTGGATAAGTCCCTGAAGGTAAATGATGCCAACCTTAAAATTTTGCTTTGGACTTGTCTTTCCTTAACTTGGAAAGGCAAAAAAGGTATAGTGGTTAAGAATACAGATTGCTTTTTCAAAATGAACTTTTGGGACTTCAGCAACATAAAAAGCTTCTGCATGCAAAGGAAACAGTCAACAAAACCAAGAGGCAACCCACAGAATGGGAGAGGATATTTGCAAACGACATTACAGACAAGGGGCTGATATCCAAGATCTATAAAGGACTACTCAAACTCAACATCCAAAAAGAAAATGATCACATCAAAAAATGGGCAGGAGACATGGAGGGCATTTCTCCATAGAAGATATACAAATGGCTAACAGACACATGAAAAAATGTTCATCATCACTAGCTATCAGGAAAACCCAAATCAAAACCACACTGAGATACTACCTTACAGAAGTCAGAATGGCCAAAATTAATAAGACAGGAAACAACAAATGTTGGAGAGGCTGTGGAGAAAGGGGAACCCTCTTACACTGTTGGTGGGAATGCAAGTTGGTGCAGCTGCTTTGGAAAACAGTATGGAGATTCCTTAAAAAATTAAAAATAGAACTACCCTATGACCCTGCAATTGCACAACTGGGCATTTAACCCAAAGATACAGATGTAGTGAAAAGAAGGGCCATATGTACCCCAATGTTCATTGCAGCAATGGCCACAATCGCCAAACTGTGGAAAGAGCCGATGTGCCCTTCAACAGATGAATGGATAAAGAAGATGTGGTACATATATACAATGGAATACTATGCCTCCATCAGAAAGGACGAATACCCAACTTTTGTAGCAACAGGGATCAGATTGGAGGATATTATGCTGAGTGAAATAAGCCAAGCAGAGAAAGTCAAGTATCACATGGTTTCACTTATTTGTGGTGCAGAAGGGGTAATACAGAAGACAGTAGGAGAAGGAAAGGAAATGGGAAGTAGGGTAATTCAGGGAGGGAAACAAAACATGAGAAACTTTGGACTCAGAAACAAACTGAGGGTCTTGGAGGGGAGGGTGTGGCAGGATGGGAGAGCCTGGTGGTGGGTACTGAGGGCACGTATTGCATGGAGCACTGGGTGTGGGGCATAAACAATGAATCTTGAACACTGAAAAAATAAAAAAGAAAAGAAAAGAAAAGAAGAAAAAAGAAAAGAAATAAAAGAATACAGATTGCTTTTGTTCCAGGACCATGCTATCTTGGTGATCACAGCTTTGTACTAAAGCTTAAAATCAGGTAACATGATGCCCCCAGCTTTGTTTTTATTTTTCAACATTTTCTTAGCAATTCGGGGTCTTCTGGTTCCATATAAATTTTAAGATTGCTTGTTCCAGCACTTTGAAAAATGTTGGTGGAATTTTGATCAGATGGCATTGAAAGTATAGATTGCTCTGGGCAGCATAGACATTTTAACAATATTTATTCTTATAATCCATGGGCATGGAATGCTCTTTTATCTTTTTGTGTCTTCTTCAATTTCTTTCATGAGTGTTCTGTAGTTCCTCCAGCACAGGTCCTTAACTACCTTGGTTAGTTTTATTCCAAGTATCTTAGGGTTTTTGGTGCTATAGTAAATGGAATCAATTCTCTAATTTCCCTTTCTATATTTTAATTGTTAGTGTATAAGAATGCAACTGATTGGGGCACCTGGGTGGCTCAGTTGGTTAAGTGACTGCTTTCGGCTCAGGTCATGATCCTGGAGACCCGGGATCGAGCCCCACATCGGGCTTCCTGCTCTGTGGGAAGCCTGCTTCTCCCTCTCTCAGTCCCCCTGCTTGTGTTCCCTCTCTAGCTGTGTTTCTCTCTGTGAAATAAATAAATAAAATCTTAAAAAAAATGCAACTGATTTCTGTGCATTGATTTTGTATCCTGGCCACATTACTGATATGAATTCTAGTAGTTTGGAAGGGAGGGGTGTGGGGGGATGGGTGAGCCTGGTTGTGGGTATTGAGGGCACGAATTGCATGGAGCACTAGGTGTGGGGCATAAACAATGTATCTTGGAACACTGAAAAAATAAAATAAATTATTATTTAAAAAAAAAGAAAAAAAAAGGAATACAGAGTGCCTGGGTTTGAATCTTATCTCTACCACTTACTAACTGCATGCTTTGAAAAAATTTTGTGAAATGATCTTAATTTCTGTTCTGTAAGTTGAGATAATATAGTGCCTACTTCATGGGTTTTTGTAAAAAAATAATCTTAGCTTAAAGGAGAACTTTTTAAACTTTAAAACGTCCTAATTTTAATTTAAAATAATTATGTAATATATGCAATTCATTCAGACCAGCAACTCTCTGCTCACCCCTACAATAATTGTTTTTGTTATATGGGAGAGGCACTTCAATGGAGAAGTTATTCTGGGAAAATATAGTAACTTCCACCAGCAGAAAACTAGATTGGATGTCACACTCTTAAGACACAGAAATGGGGGCACCTGGGTGGCTCAGTTGGTTAAGCCACTGCCTTCGGCTCAGGTCATGATCCCGGAGACCCGAGATCGAGTCCCACATCGGGCTCTCTGCTCGGCGGGAAGCCTGCTTCTCCCTCTCTCACTCCCCCTGCTTGTGTTCCCTCTCTAGCTGTGTTTCTCTCTGTCAAATAAATAAAATCTTTAAAAAAAAAAAGACACAGAAATGTCTATCTTCAGGGTCTATAGGAAATGTCTGGACTTGTTCACATGACACTAAGACTTTACAATACATTAGTGAACCTACTACCCGGATTGCTGGTTCACTCACTGACTTACTGTCCCAGGGGAAGGCAGCACTTGTTGCAATCTGTCTTTTATTCAACCAATAGTTACTGAGCATCTCTCTTATGCCATAGACTGTTCCAAGCATTGAGATAGAGTAAACAGGATTCTCTACCCTCAGGAAGCTTCCATTCTAGTGACATTTGCTTGAATACTTGTTAATGTCCATCTCTATGTTTCTTAGTTGTAGTGTAATTGCTGGAGAATGGAAATGGGTTCATTTTCTCTCTGAGTGGTGAGGACTTTAAGCCTTTCTGCATACTTATTGACTTTAGATGTTTTTTTGATAGCAAAATAGGTGAAGCTGATCTTCTTCCTGGTACCTGTTAGCCATCCAGCTACAAGAAGGGAGACTTGAAGGGGAGTTCAGATCCTTTTGTCCACCAGTGAGCTGAGCCTGGGACCCTGCCTTGTCCTAGATGGGCACCATTTCTACTGACACTGAGAGAATCTTGCTCTGAGTTTCTGGTATCCTGTCCTAAAAGTATCCAACCAGTCATAACACAACTGAGATGACACTTGCTCAGTCCCCATAAAGCCTATTTTACCCCAACACAGCCACACTGTCCTAGAGTGACTGTCTCCTTGGAGCACTCATGAGCTGTCAGAAGAATCTTTTGTTTTATCTTCCTCAAAGGTTGTTGCTTTCTCAGTTTTCTTGCCTGACATGTGGCCATAGACCTGATAAATAATGATCAAATGAACCCAGTGAGTGGACAAGATGATTGTAGGGGAAATGTGGATGAACAATTGGTATTTATGTACTACTGTTAAATGTTTTAGGAGAGATGTAATTTAAATGGATAGATAAATAATATTTTAAGTTTAAAGACCACCAACTTTAACAGTGGTAGAGAACTGATAAAAGTTTGTGAAATATTGAGCCAGTGGCTAATAATATAAACTGTATAGTTTCACTATCTGTTTTTTTAATATTTTTTTATTTTTTCAGTGTTGTAAGATTCATTGCCCATGCCCCACACCCAGTGCTCCATGCAATAGGTGTCCCCAGCACCCACCACCAGGCTCTCCCATCCCCCAACCCCCTCCCTCCAAGTCCCTCAGTTTGTTTCTGTGTCCAAAATCTCTCATGTTTCATTTCTCTCCCTGAATTACCCTAGTTCCCATTTACTTTCCTTCTCCTGCCGTCTTCTGTATTACCCCTTATGCACCACAAGTAAGTGAGTTTTAATCTTGGTTCAGATACCAACCAGTTGAGTGAGCTTGGGAAAACAGCTGTCTGGACTTCAATTTCCTTAGTCAAAAATGGGGCTAAGGATAGTACCTACATCATAGGGTTGCTATATGATTAAATGAAATATGAAACAGTAATCCATGCAAAATGCTAAACCCTGTATCAGATACATGTGAATGTTCAGTAAATGATAATTTTTTTTAAAGATTTTATTTATTTGACAGAGAGAAACACAGCCAGAGAGGGAACGCAAGCAGGGAGAGTGAGAGAGGTAGAAACAGACTTCCTGCTGAGCAGGGAGTCCGATATGGGACTCAATCCCTGGTCTCCGGGATCATGACCCGAGCCGAAGGCAGTTGCTTAACCAACTGAGACACCCAGGCGCCCCAGTAAATGATAATTTTTATTAAATCATTGCTATACAAATATAACTACCACCTTGTCGAGTTGAACTTCTTATTCTAAGTGCCACTGAATCAGAGAGCTCAGCTGGGGTAGGTCAGGGCTGTGTTAGTGTTGCCCACCAGTAGACATGCTGACAGGAGCCTAGGACATGAGGGTAGAGCATGACACAGAATCAAAAAGAAACTGAGGCCTGAGCAGAAGATATTCTGTGGCTTAGTTAATTCCCAGTAGTGGAATGAGAAGACTGGGATGTCTTCGAACACCCGCAAGAATACTTTGCCATGTCAATTTATTTTAGCTAATACACTACATCCCTTAGAAAAACAGCCTGCTTTCCTGAATCTTTGGTTGACAAGTGCTTGCTCTGTATTCAATGCAAAGATGCAGAAATTTTTTTGCAGAGCAATACAGAGAATGCACACATAAATAAGATGAAGCTTTGTTTAACCGTAAGTTGGTTAGTCATTACATTGTAATCTAACCTGATCTAAACAAGGTGGTGCACATATGCTGGATAAGCTTTTTTCTCTTCTAAAAATATCTCATTACCATCCATAGGAATAGTTAAAAATAGATATTGTTTTTATGGCCTTTATATGGCCTTTATTTCTGAAACATAAAAGGTTTTATGTTTCTAATCCCTAGACAATTTTTCATGGTATTTCTGTTTATCTTGCAATCTACTTTCAAGCTATGTTTTTTCGGGGGAAATCCAGTGATTTTAGTAGAGTTTAAAATGTTTTTCAATTATTGTGAGTGAATTCTGGGGCTCACTGCTCCTCAGATCTTAGACAATTGCTTTGCATGACAGGAGTTACTCCTGTTGGGTTTTTACTCTCTTGATTTCTTTTGAATTCTCTGTGGTGTATTTCATTTCCTTTGTGTTTCTCTATTGTTTATTGCAGTCACTTTCAGTGGTAGTTACCTGGACTGGTTTTGTAGCAATAAAGAGTCATATGAGTGAAGGTTTTCCAACATCAGAGTTTCATTTTGAGGAAAAGTAACAACCTTGTAGTCACTTTCAGTGACCTCAGGTTGGGTTTGGACAAAGGGTCAATTTCATGCATATTTCTCGATATGAACAGCAGGGTCAATTTCATGCATATTTCTCGATAAGGCAGGGTAACTTCAGGGCTGTGCAGCCGGTGTGGTCACAAAGGTCACACTTAGAAGAGCCCTGTCCTTGGTCTAATGCTCTTTTGTCATCATCTTGTAATTCTTAATAATTTTTAAATGGTCCTCTAAGGCTTTGGAAGCTGTGGACTGCCCTACCTCCAGGCTGTTAGAATGCCACTGCCTACTTCTCTCCTTGCTGGTGAACTCATCACAGCTGATGGGTCATTCTCTGCACAACTTTTCTCTTCCTTCTTCAGGCAGAGTTAGTCACTCAGTGTCTCTGTGTTCCCATGGCAATGATGCCTGCTGCTGGGATCGCCCTTTCTATTCCACACCCCATGTGCACATGTGACTTTCTGTCTCAACTGTGAATTCCAGGGCACAGATCAAAAATGACTATTTTTTTTTTTTTTTGCTTCTCAGGACTAGTTCCTGAAATGTGCTAGTGCTCCTTCAATGTGTGATAATGAGGAAAATGTCAGCGAGCATTCACAGGATGCTGACGCAACATGGAGCTTTCCATTGTCACTGTGCATTACTCTCTGCACAAGATAGCATTCTGCCTCCCTTCTTCATATCTGCAGGATCCTCGTGTATCTTGTAATACCCAACAAAAGGTCCCTTCTTCTGGGAAGCCTTCCTTGAATGAAAGAAAGATAGATTGTCTTTCTCCTGTGGTTTCTCTACACTCTGTAAATGAAAATTTCAATTGAGCAATTTAGTTTTATTTTCTGAAACACCATGAATTGCCTAAGTGTGTTTTTCTTTCTACCTCAGGGTATGGAAGAGAAATAAGAGACCTCTAAGCTAACTGATTTTTCAACGTGAACTTAAATTGTCTGGTTATATTGGTTTTATGGGTCCAACTAAACTAGAACCCATATATTTTTTTTTTCCAGATAAGAAAGAGAAGTCTTAAACTTTAAGATGAAGGAGTAGTTCCCTTAAAGTCAGCAAGTGTGCTAATTACTACTTTAACAAAGTAAGTTGAATATCATGTACGATGCATTGTGTATCCTTGACCCTCTGGTGAAAGATCAGTCGACTGTATATGTTTGCATTTATTTCTGGACTCTATGCTGTTCCACGCTGCTTGTATTACTTTAGCTTTGTAATGCATTTTGGAATTAGGAATTGCAAGGCCTTCCACTTTGTTCTTTTTGCTCAACATTCCTTTGGCCATTCAGGGTCTCTTGTGATTCCATATGAATTTTAGAATGGTTTCTCTATTTCTGTAAAAAAAAATGCCATTGAGCGGTTTTAAATGAAAAGCATTACTTCACTTACTTCCCCCATTAACCTTGTCTAATAGACACCACTGCCACCATTTCTGAGTAAGAAAACTGAACTAGGGAAAGTTGAAGATCTTATTCAGTATTACTTGGCTGAGACCAGAGTTATAACTAAACAGATCCCATACATTCCCCAATACATATTTGTGAATTTTGGGGGCTTGAGTGGGAGTGGTGGTAGCAGTGGGGGGGGGGGCAGGGTGTTACTTGTGCTAATAGGCTGAACCTATTTTTGATGCTCAAGATTCAGAAGGCAAAAATCCATTCTCAGTTAAAGGGTGCCAACTAATCCCAATAATAATGCTTTACAAGTCTCTGCTTGCTAGAGAGTGTTAACTGTTTAGTAGCAGTCATTTTTAACAAGCCCATAACACTGCCATTACATGAATTATACATGGCTTATAAAATGATTATTTAGTCAGTGGAAAATTAAATCCGTCAGTGTTTTCCAAATCTAAGCTAGAACATTCATCAGGAAAAACTGTTAAATTTTTAATCAACTGTACTGCGGTTGATGTAGCTATCAGCCTAAATTGCTCTTTCTCTGTCATCCCCCTTGTTGCAGAATATGGTGTAGAATTACCAGCCCAACAATGCTAATTGATTTTTTTCTCAGAGAGATTTAAGACAGAGTGACATGCCATCCAGCATTAAAATAAAAAAAAGTTGCATGAGCTTCAAAGACACTTTTCACATATACTGAGTGGTGATTTAATATTTTAGTGTTTTTTGATCTTTCCCCTTCTGACCCAAACGGCAAAATCGAGTCCACCTCAGACTGAAATAACACTAAATATTCAGACCCAAACATTAAAACTAAGAAATTATATAGTATGTTAAAAGATGGTAAGGTCATAAAAAACAATGCAAGGAAAGAGGATGTCTACTTGTATATCAATAATATAGCATAGTAAAAGAGTAGAATCCCCAAATACACAAGAGTGACTAATGCTCCCGATGAACAGATAACTTACTGGACATTTCTTGCAGTTATAAATGATTTAGACAGTTTCTTGCTTTCTTTATAAATCTCTTCTTTTTTTGCAGTGCACTTGAAGTTCTTCTGATGACAATCGAGAGTAATTCTCATGTTTTTCTTTAGGGAAATTAATTTGTTTATTAGTAGAACCTTACAATTTATCTTTGCATCCATTTTAAGAAGTATCTTCACAGGTAGACACAGGCAATGAAGGGAAAGCATGGTCCTAAGAACACTTCTCTGCCTACTGCTCTATATCAGAGGATAGCTGGAAGTGGGAACCCAAAGATTCAGTGCCCACCCATGCCTTTGACACAGCACTGCCAATCCCAAGCCCCAGCTGGCATCATGCTATGGCTTTCTGCACAGTTCCGGACCCTTTCTGGCTTTCTCAGCCATGACTTACCTTTCACAGTAACACATTTATCTCAACTAGTGTTTCTCAGATTCAAAGGTGTGTGCAACTCACCTGGGAATCTTGCTAAAAGGCTGAGTAGGATTCAGTGACTCTAGGGTAGAACTTGAGCATCTGCATTTCTTCTTTTTTTTTTTTTCCTTTTTTTATTGTTACTTAAATTTTTTTTCCAGTATTCCAAGATTCATTCCCCATTCCCCACACCCAGTGCTCCACGCATTAGGTGCCCCCAGTACCCACCACCAGGCTCTCCTATCCCTCCACCCCCCTCCCTCCAAGTCCCTCAGTTTGTTTCTCTGTCCAAAGTCTCTGTTGTTTCATTTCTCTCCCTGGATTACCCTACTAAAAATGGGATGTAGGGTAATCCAGGGAGCATCTGCATTTCTAATGTACTCCCAGGTAACACTGATACTACCTTGAGGAGCAGGGATTTACGACAAACATCTAGCACAGAACCATCCAGGGTGAAAATCTTGGCACCAGTCCTGGGTTTGGACCACCATTTCATATGTGGGGCACATACTATTTCCACCAGGCAGGCATGCCTCAGCATGCTGCACCAGCAGGCTGAGCAAGCATCCTGACTAGACTCTATAAGAGGGTGGCAGGAATGGACTAAGGGAGCAGGGAAGGGAAATCAGACATTTCTGCAAACTCTTCTAGATGCATCTCAGGTCATCATCAGGAAGGAGAAGCAAAAGTGATTGTTGTTCCCACTTCTTCCCATGAGCTCTGATGTGGGCTCTGTCCACCTGGAGGAAGGGCCACTCATTCTCATTGTGGAGAGGCCTCTCATAAATGCTCAGGGCCCCTCATCGCCTGTTCCCAACATTTTTTGTCCCACCATAGTCTGGAGACAAACAGTTACTGTTTCTCTAACATACCACATACTCAGAAACTTCTGTGCATGTGTAACCGTTGTTCCCTCTAGCTGGAGTTTGCTTCTCCTCTTCCTTGCCTGATGAGATCTTGTTTATTTGTCTACATGGAACTCAGAGGAAAACACACTCTGTTCCCTGCCTGGCTACTTCCACCTGCTGGGCTGGGTGTGCTGTAGTGGTAGCGACTTGACGGTTCTTCTCATTTCCATTCTCACCAATCCCACCCCACTCCACACACCACTCTGAATTCTGAAAAGGATAAATCAGATAATGAAAAGTTTCCCTTAAACACCTCTGGCTGCACAAATAGCCACTCAAACACCTCAATAGAAGCCAATCTCTCTACGCTGCTCTGTAAATACTCATGGGACATGTCCCTGTCTGCCTCTGGGATTCCTCTCTATACTTTGATCCCCTCCTTCAGAGACCCTCTGACCCACTAGTCTTCCATTTGAACTTGTAGGGAGATAAATTTGTTCCCACCCCGGTGATGGGCTATTCCCTCTGCCCACAATGTTCTTCTGGAGGAGCTTCATTTGCCTGACCTCTTCTCATTCTGGTCTCAATTCATTGCACAAATCTAAAGTTGAAGTGGCCTCAGGGCTCTCCCTGTGTGTTGCTGGGCATTAATTCCATCACAGCCTTTATGAGTTCCTGCCATTTTCTTGTTTTTTTTTTTTTTTTCTTGTTTACTTCTTGTCTGTCCTCTTCTTTTAGAATTACTAGTCCCAGTAGAGAGGGGACTTTGTCTTCTAAGTGGAATACTGTATTTCCAGAGTCAAAGCAGGTGCTGGGAGGATGTTCCATAATCTTGGTTAAATCCATGCATGTTGAAATTACTTAACAAAATGGCATCCCCTTTACAGAGAGCCAGCTCTGTCCTTTACTATATACTTAACACCTCTAATCCTTCATGTGCTCATTTGTAAAGTGAGAATATTAGGAGACCCAGCTTTCAAAGCTGTTGTAAGAAGTAAAATCATATAACACACATAAGATGTGGAGCACAGCACGGCATAAGACACAAGCTTACTTAACAAAGCTACAATTTTCATTCTTAGCAGCAAGACATTTATGTACACAAGAGAAGCAGTTGGGGTCGGGGGACTTCAGGGGGAGGGAAGGAGCATGCCTCCAGACTGAGATGGGAGCCTCAGTCTTCTCTCCCAGCTCCAGGAGGTGTCACAAAATACATACTGTTTATTTAGAGGATCAGCTTGAAAGTTAGTAATTATCTGATTAATGACCCTCCTATCAAGGGCTTCTCTTCCAGGATGATGGGTTTAAGTGTATCTGGACTCAAGGGGAAGATTCTAACCTGCTGCTCTGTGAATGGTGAAATATTTAAAATTAGATGTATGGAGTGCTGAGGTAATTATGTGTGTGGCAAGCATATGGCAGAGGCTATATTTCTCCTGCTGAAAGAAACAAGTCCAAATATGTAACGTACACACATTCTCCTTCCTATAAATACACAGATTGGATGATGCTGTGGCAACATTTTGTTAAGTACCAGAATCTCAGAGAAATCACTGGAAGCATGTTATCAGAGGAACAGATGGCTGCTGTCCCTCCTGGTCTGAAGGTATTTTTGGCTGTCATGTGATTATTCTATAAATAAACCCCACTGAGAGGCAATGGAAGGTAAGCAATCAGTTGCACTCTGACTTTAAAAAAGAAGGTACTGGAAAAAAAAGACTGACTATTTTAAATATAATTCTATCACAGAACCTGAGGGCTAAAAGGGGTCTTGCAAATCCATCAGGACCATCTGCTCTTTCTAGGGGAAGACTCATTGGATTAAACTCAGCTTGACTTTTGAAGACCTTCAGAGGGTGACTCCAAAATTCGAGCATGACATCTGTGGCATTGTTCAAAAACCTTGATTGTGTGGCCTCTGTTCACCCAGCTTTCACTCCCTCAGCTTCTTCCCTCCACAACGCACTCACTCCAGAGACGTGTTTCAGGCTAGGCAGCCTACAGTCAAGTCTGCTTCTGGCTCATGTGGTGATTCAGGAAAGGAGGTTCGGTTAACCAAGATCTGAGTATCTGCCAGGCAATTGTGTTCAATATGCACTTTTTCCTTTCTTCTCACAACTGTACAATGCGACACATTTCATTATTTTTATTTGACAGAATGAGGTTTTGATGTCCAAGATGTTAACTATTCAACCAATGTTGTGACAAATGTAGTAACTAGAAGTGAGAAGGGTTCTCTGCCCCCCAGCCTCTCCACTAGAGCTGTGCCACAATCTTATCTTTCTAATTCCCATGCTCAATACCTCTGTAGAAAACCCTTCCCAGAACTGAGAGGGCCACCACTGACTCTCTAAAGTAGAATATGAAACTTACCCATATGTAGGTGAGAGATAACTATAACATGAGAATATCTATGTCTTATTCATTCATTCATGCATTCACTCATTCACTTATTTTTTTTTAAATTCTTCGACATAATGAGAGTGAAGAATCTTTTCCATACCTGCTCAAGCTTGTCATTCTTTAAAAGTCTCTATCTCTATTAGAATTACTATCCCCCCATTTAGTTGCTTAAGCTTTCGAATCATAATTTCCAGAGCGTGAAATAGAGAAAATACCTAACATAGCGGGAGGTCATGATTATGACAAAGTGCTATCTGTGAAGGGCTTGAATCTTTAGCCAGTATGAGTACCCTTTTCTCTGCATGCAGAATAAAGTAGGATGGAGGGTCTTCTCATGTTCATCACAATACCTCCTTCACTATGGTAGAAATGTGGCTTCTTTCCACATTCCTAGGGCTGGAGTTGTAAGAATTTCTTACAGTTTAAGCTCTGTTGGTCTCATTCACTGATGTATGTTCAGAACCAGAATGGGAGTGGGGCCAGTCTCAAGCAGGTGCTTAATGGATTTTTGTTGAAAACACATGTTGGTAAATGGAATCCGAAAGCAAAATAACTCTTTCAGAAAATTCTCTGCTCATTAGTTTTTATAAAAGAGAATTTTCTTCACATATTAAAAATAACTGTTTTTTATAAAATCACACTTTTATATGATTTTTATCCTATCATGGTAATATTCTTACCCATTTCTAAAGAAAACTCGGGTCTTGGAGCTGCCTACATTTTTTTTCTTTATTTCCAAAATTCCCTTTGTTCCTGCATTCAAGGAATAACCAAGATGTCTAACTTAAAGAATTTCAATGAAAGAGTGGCCTTTTATTTTTGTATTGAATTTTAGAAATTAACAATTAAGGTAATTTTAGTTTTAGAGGAAAAACAGTCCTGTGTAAATGAAAGTGTAACAGAGACTTTTAAAAGACTTGTATTTCTGTGTGTTTACAATTACTATTTGCCTTGTGTGGAAAGAATGTTCATCAGTAGAGAATTTTAAACCTTTCTGTTGGAATATTATTGGCAGAAACCCCGGTTGCATACTTCTGGTTGCCAACTTTGTTTTCTCCTCAACAATCAAATTTCTTTCTGCAATATTAACTATATCTCTATTGTTCACTTTGTGAAATTCCTTTGGTACTGTGATTCATATTTCCCATAGACACTTGGATTCTGTGAGAAGTATGGATTCCACCTGAGGGTAGAATGTCACAAGTCCCAAGGATAAAGTTTGGGACAAATGGGCATGGCCCTGGGACTTCCATGAGGTCACTGGGGAAGTTGACCCTGACATTTGATTGCTCTGGGCCTTGGTTTTCCCAATGATAAACATGTAAGTTGAAAAAATGATTCCTCATTTTTTTCTCTAACATTATTATAAATGCCTCCCTCTCTTTTCTCCTATTAAAGATAACATATGTTCATGGTAGAAAAATAAGAAACTTCAAGGGAAAAAATCATCTGAAATTATCATCTCTCTATTTATATATACCTATGCATATGTAAAAATGTATATGTATGTGCCCCCCCACACACACTCCCACTCCACTCCCACTCACACATATTCCCTTATGAAAGCAAATGTGATTGGTTATAAATGCCTTAGAGCCCATTGAACAAATTAGAATACATATTTTAACCCTGTCCTTAGAGCAGCTTGCTGCTTTTGTCATTCTTTTTTATTTCTTTTTTTTTTTTTTTTTTTTTTAGAAACAATTTCAGATTCATAGGA
>PITA01003823.1:0-101963 GCA_004023965.1 Spilogale gracilis | reverse complement strand
TAACAAGACAGGAAACAACAAGTGTCGGAGAGGCTGTGGAGAAAGGGGAACCCTCTTACACTGTTGGTGGGAATGCAAGTTGGTGCAGCCACTTTGGAAAACAGTGTGGATATTCCTTAAAAAATTAAAAATAGAGCTACCCTATGACCCTGCAATTGCACTACTGAGTATTTACCCCAAAGATACAGATGTAGTGGAAAGAAGGGCCATATGTACCCTAATGTTCATAGCAGCAATGGCCACAATCGCCAAACTGTGGAAAGAGCCAAAGTGCCCATCAACAGATGAATGGATAAAGAAGATGTGGTACATATATACAATGGAATACTACACCATCCTCAGAAAGGATAAATACCCAACTTTTGTAGCAACATGGACTGGATTGGAAGAGATTATGCTGAGTGAAATAAGCCAAGTAGAGAAAGTCAAGTATCACATGTTTTCACTTACTTGTGGTGCATAAGGGGTAATATAGAGGACAGTAGGAGAAGGAAAGTAAATGGGAAGTAGGGTAATTCGGGGAGGGAAACAAAATATGAGAGACTCTGGACTCAGAAACAAACTGAGGGTCTTGGAGGGGAGGGTGTGGCGGGATGGAAGAGCCTGGTGGTGCGTACTGAAGGCATGTATTGCATGGAGCACTGGGTGTGGGGCATAAACAATGAATCTTGGAACACTGAAAAAATAAAAATAATAATAAAAAGAACTGCTAACCCATATCTCTATGAGAAACAATTTTACTGCACTACAACATTTGTTTGCAGTTCTTATAATCTTGGGCTTTACCAAAACTTTTGCTCAAATTCCAGTTTTTTGAAGTTGATTAGGTCAGTTCTTGGCTTCCACAGCCCCTTCAGTATGGTTTTGTTATTTGTTGTAATGTGATTAACTTCATTTGGCGTTGTTTCGAGTCCACTTTGTATTCCCCTGCATTCTGGTTAATTTTAATGATTTATTTATGGGGTTTGTGAAATATTCTTGTGCTCTTAAGAGTGAAGGCTGTACAATGAGGTCCACCCAGAGAAATGGCCCTCTCTCCTTATACCACCTACTCTAACCTCCTGTCAGGCTGTTCTTAGCTATACTTTGCATGTAACCAATGTCTTTATTTTTCAGTTTATTCTCTCTATTTAACTTTTGCAAAAAATGTGTGTGTTTGTGTTTTTCTTATATCCTGTTCTTTCTTACATGAAGGGTAGTTTACTATAAATACATCTCCGCACTTTGCTTTTTTCCATTGTTTAGATTTAATTTTATTTGTTCAGTGTTCCAAAATTCATTGTTTATATACCACACCCAGTGCTCCATGCAATATGTGCCCTCCTGAATACCCACCACCAGGCTTACCCATCCTCCCACCCTTCCAAAACCCTCAGTTTGTTACTCAGAGTCCATAGTCTCTATGGTTCGTCTTCCCCTCCGATTTCTCCCAATTCACTTTTCCTTTCCTTCTCCTAATGTCCTTCATGTTATTCCTTATACTCCACAAGTAAGTGAAACCATATAATTGACTTACTCTGCTTGACTTATTTCACTCAGCATAATCTCTTCCAGTCCTATCCATGTTGATACAAAACTTGTGTATTCATCCTTTCTGAGGGAGGCATAATATTTCATTGTATATATGGACCATATATTTTTTATCCATTCATCTGTTGATGGGCATCTTGGCTCTTTCCACAGTTTGGCGATTGTGGCCATTGCTGCTATGAACATTGGGGTACATATGGCCCTTCTTTCCACTACATCTGTATCTTTGGGGTAAATACCCAGTAGTGCAATTGCACGGTCATAGGGTAGCTGTACTTTTACTTTTTTGAGGAATTTCCACACTGTTTTCCAAAGTGGCTGCACCAACTTGCATTCTCACCAACAGGGTAAGAGAGTTCCCCTTTCTCCACCATCCTCTCTAACACTTATTGTTTCCTGTCCTATTAATTCTGGCCATTCTAACTGATATAAGGTGGTATCTCAATGTGGTTTTGATTTGAGTTTCCCTGATAGCTAATGATGATGAGTGCAATTCAGTAATGTGGCAGGATGCAAAATCAATGCCCAGAAATAAGTTGCCTTTTTTTACACTAACAATTAAACTATAGAAAATGAAATTAGAGAATCAATTCCATTTACTCTAGCACCAAGAACCATAAAATACCTTAGAATAAACCTAACCACCTGCTGCGCTGGGGCTGACCTTTAATCTCCCCTCCACATCTCTGTTCCTACTGCACCTCTGCCCAGGCATTACATCTGCTATGGCCTCCTTGCACCTTCCCATGCAGTCACACAACATCCCAGTAACCCCTTGACTATCGATGCTCTTCTCAGCATCTGAAACTGGACACCAGGATCTAGATCTCCTTTTTTTTTTTTTTTAAGATTTTATTTATTTATTTGACAGAGAGAAACACAGCCAGAGAGGGAACACAAGCAGGGGAGTGAGAGAGGGAGAAGCAGGCTTCCCGCTGAGCAGGGAGCCTGATGTGGGACTCGATCCCTGGCCTCTGGGATCATGACCCGAGCCAAAGGCAGTCGCCCAACAAACTGAGTCACCCAGGCGCCCCTCCTTTTTTTTTTAATAAACAAAGGACATCATTGTTTTCATAAATATGAATAAGAAATAATTGCAGAAGTATACGGTGAAATATACATAAACCTACAGGTATGCCCACGTATGTACATATGTCTTCATCTGTCTGTGTACACATGTGTGTGTCTGTATATACACACTTGTAGCGAATATTTTTAAATATAAGATAAAATGAACTTATCTTCATAATTTTTAGTTTCATCTGTCATGCATTATCCCAGTCAAACTTGTACATATACATACAGACACACACAAGAATCACTGCTATTCCTAACCATTTAAAAATTTGTTATAAAGATGCATTCCCACGGGCATGTGAAAATGTCATGGATTATGGATTTAACGAATATAATCAAAGTGGTTTTACTTCCCCCAAATCCTGGGCTCTACATAACAAGACTAAATGACTATAGTAACTGTGGGAATGTGGGAGTTACCAGAGTTGGTTAAAAAAAATTCTGCCAGCAAAATCTTGCCTGCATGACAAACAACCAGAACATCCATCAAATTAAAATCATGTTGAATCGAAATCCTATTTGCATGACAAATAACAGAGCATCAGTCAGAACAAACACCAGTGTTTAGGAAGCGGTACAAATTTTGCGGGAAGAAAAAGCAGCACAGGGACATGGGTACCGAATTAGAGATGAAAAATGGAAGCCAGAGGTGCAGGACTTTTGCATAGAATAAGCCCTGAGTTCAGGTTGCAGCAAAAGCGTTCAAACAAGGCTCTTTTTTTTTCATCATTGTTATTATTATTATAAAATGAGAACAAAGTTCAATCAAAAAAGAGGGAAAGGAAGGAAAGAGGAAGAGAGGAAGTGGAGGGAGGGAGAAAGTGAGAGAGGAGGAGTGGGAGAGGGAGGGACAGGAAGTGAAAGAAGTGTCCTGTCCCCCCCCCCCCGCCCACGCGGAAAGAGAATGCAGGCGTGGGTCTGAAGGGAGGTAATCACGCATCCCAGCAGCCAGCAGCAAAGGGTTTGGCAGGCTGCAGGAGCAGGTGCGCTTGGCTGTTGAACAGCATTGCCTGCCAGGCCCTGGCATCGTCCCAGATTCCTGTGTCCCAAACAGGCATATGCGGCTACTGATAAATAGCGACAGGGCAAGGGATACAAGGCAGGAATCAAGGCAGGACACAAAACCCAGCCATCGTGCTCAGGCTCAGGCTCTCTCTGACCCTTTCCGCCTCCGGTGCATTCCATCCACACCTCTGATTTTAGGGAATCTGTCTTCTGTCCCTGTGAGAAGGGAAGCTCGGCACACAGGCAGAAGTGACCTTATTTACCAGCTCTGCGGAACTGGTTATACTGAGTCTGGGCATTCTTATTTAACAGTGAAGCCCAGGGTAGATATCTGAGAGAATTAAAAGAAAGACTATGCGTGAGCATGCTCAGTATGCTGTAGGTGCCCCTCCCCTCCGTGAATGTCAGACCACCTTTCTCCCTCGACCTAGGTAGGGTCATGGCTGCCAAAGTGAGGTCCTATCTCATCTTGTGAGAAAGTCATCTGATCTGCATTTCCTTCTTCTTTAACTGGAAAGTGCATTTAGTATTGGGAGGCAGCGTGGAGTGAGGAATTCTGCAGGAGGGGCCCGGAACCAGGGGCTAGGAGAGCGGCAATCACCTTGTCTTCTCTCCTGGGTACCAACATAACTTTGGAGAGATGCCATTTCTCCACCTGTGCACCCTCAACTGTGTTGTCAGGGTTCTTCAGAGAAACAGAGCCACTGGTATTATACATGGCGTAACTATAGAATGTAATAACACGGGATTATCTGTTACATGACTACAGCTGACCTTTAAACAGCACAGGTCCACTGGTCTGTGGGTTTTTGTTTGTTTTGATAGACATAGCACTATACTATCCATGTATTTTCTCTTCCCTTTGACATTCATAAAACATTGTCTTTTCTCCAGGTTAAGAATACTGGATATAATACATATAAAATACAAAACACATGTTTATGGTTTCTGTTATCAATAGGACTTCTGGTCAGCAGCCGACCAATAGTAAAGTTTTTCAGGGGTCAAAATTATTTTTTTAAAGATTTTATATATTTATTTGACAGAGAGAAACACAGGTAGAGAGGGAACAGAAGCAGGGAGAGTGAGAGAGGGAGAAGCAGGCATCCTGCCGAACAGAGAGCCCTATACAGGGCTTGATCCTGGGACTCTGGGATCATGACCTGTACCAAAGGCAGCCACTTAACGACTGAGCCACCCAGGCACCCCAGGAGTCAAAATTATTATGTAACTATAGTAATTAATGATTAATTTATATTGATTTATATATGATTAATGATTAATGTATAATTACATACTTTAACATAATTATTTATAAAGTACATATCATATAACTATGATATATAATATAAATTATATATAGTTCTATTATATGATTAATACATTATATGTCAGTATATATAATATTATATATGTAACTGTATAACTATTTATATGTAATTATGATGGTATATATAGTATTTTGTGTTATACATAGATATATAATGAATGGCTCATGCAGCTCTGGTGGCTGAGAAGTCCCAAGCTCAACAGTCAGCAAGCTGGAGATTGAATGCTCAGGAGAGCCAGAGTTGCAGTTCAAGTTTGAAGGCCTGAGAACCAAGAGAGCCAATGGTGTAAGTCCCAGTTCAAAGGACAACAGGATTGAGAACCAAAAATGGATGTTTCAGTTTAGGTCCAAAAGCAGGAAAAAACTGATGTCCCAGCTCAAGGGAGTTGAATAGGATGAGTTACCTCTAACTCTCAGGATTGAGTCAGTGTTTCCCTTCTGTTTCGGCTTTCACCAGATTAACTGCACCCTGCCCACTCTGGGAAGGGCAATTTTCTTCACTCAGTTACTGATTCAGATGTTAATCCCATTCAAAAACACTCCCATAGTCACATCTAGAATGATATTTGATCACATGTCTGGGCAGCATTTGGCCCACTCAGGCCACATAGAAACAACTATCACATCAATCATACTGTGTGGAAAGAAAGCAGGAGGAGGGTGAGTAGAGCCTGGAAATGGAACTGAAAACTCAAGAAATCCATTGATATTTAGTATCCTCTAGGAAATAAGATGAAGCATCTAGATCTGGAGGAAGATGATACCCTATTACATCATGAGGAAAACTGAACACAGGTTCTCTAAGGAGAATGAAATCTTTAATGATGCATAGAAATAGTATTATGCTATTATAATATGTGTCTAGCATGAGCCAGGTATCTTACATGCATTGTCTTATTTACTCCTCACATCAAACCTCAGAGCTGGGTTTCATTAAGTTCATATTGGGTAAGGGGCAGAGGCTCAGAAGGGTTACATGACATGCAGAAGGCCACTTAGCTAGTCAGTGACAGTGCTGGGACTTGCTTACTTTCTAAATTACAGTTTTGTTCTCTGCTTCATGTGCTGTGTCCCCATTTGTACATTTTTATTAAATAATTCATTTATTTATTTGAGAGAGATCACAAATGGAGGTAGAGGAGCACAGGGAGAGGGAGAAGTAGACTTCCCTCTGAGCAGGGAGCCTGACTTGGGGTTTAATCCCAAGACCCTAGATCACTACCAGAGCTGAAGCCAGATGCTTGATCCAATCTGCTACTCAGATGCCTCTCCTTGTCTGTAAATTTTGTGTGCTTCTCCCACACAGAGGGCCGCTGATTTAGTGTGCTAATTTATGCAAAGTGCTAATATTATTCAAAATGAGTTGTGTACAGTTTTTGGAGTCTGCATTAGCATGGCTGCCCTTGCCAAGGCCTGTCTTGCTAGTTGAGTTGGTTCTTCCTACTTCATCCCACACTTCCTGCTTGCTTACCCTTACTTACTGACACCACAAAATATTCAATGCCCTATGACTCCCTCACTCCTCCTACCTTCATTGTCTGCCTTAGGACCAGTCTCTTCCATATTTAAAGATATGTCACTATCCCTTTTTAAAAAGTTCCCTTTTATTTGGATTAACAGCCCAATAGTTCAGTTCACCACTTCCAAAGTGATTCCAATAAATAGAAACCAGAACATTTGGAAATTGCCTCCAGCCCTCTCTGTGCTAGTCTCACTTGGAAATCTCTGGCAACTGCATGTTTTCCTAACGACCTTCAGTTGCTCAGAGAATGTATAATTCATTCCCCACCTATCTTCACTAATCCCACTTTCCTAAAATAAATATTAACTGAACTTATCTACTAAAACAAGCCCAAATCAAGTCTCTTATCAAATGAACTCGGAGGCAGACCAGAAAGCTGAGAATCTGGTTGAGAGTAATTGTCTTTATTGGGAAGGCAAATCTAAAACTCCCTCTGGCCTGCCGTTCCATTCAATCCCGTTCAGCAGACCTTTATTGAACATTCTCAAAGCAGACAGCAACAGGGCTGGAGAGGATAGAAAATTGGATTCAGAGTTAGAAGGCCTGATATCAGAGGAATTGGATTCGAATTCTATCTTCACTCTTGACCAATTGTAAACGCCAGGAAAATCACTCTGAGGCTCATTTGCAGTAGAATAATAACATGAGTCCTATTACTAGAATCCCTCAACACCTTTCCCCACCTCCCTGACACAACAACTTTCAGCAAAGTCTCCCTGGGTTTGTCAGGGATAAGACAGTGAGTGATTTGTCAAATATTAGAAAAAAATATTGACCCCCTGATGCAAGGATGGATCATGGGAGTCGAAGTTGCAATACCTCTAGCCTAATCCAGAGGAAAAAGTTACTCGTTTTATTTCATGAAAATTTATAAATTTCATTGCCCATGAAAATATCTTTCCCAATCCAATTTTATTCAAGCCCAGTACAGTTCTATTACCATAATAGTACATTTGCTTGCTGCTAGCCTGGGAGATTGAGGAGTAATCTAGAAATGTGATTTGTACCTTAAACTGAGAGGCATTTGTTCCCAAAGGACTGATATGATGATGTCATCTTTTTGACCTTTTGGATGGGGCTGTGCTTGCAAACCTCCATCTTTGCTAGTCTGCAAACCCCGGCACTGGATTAGGCCACTGCTCACTGTGGCACCAGGCATACTGTGTTGAGTCACAAATCTGACCCATCATCTAACATCAATAGGTAAGGGCAGCACCAAGATTACACAGATGATACATAGCAAGGAATTCCAGATTTGTGCTACTAAACCACAGCTACAAAAGGCAATTTTAAAATCTTCCACCAGAAAATGTATTGTCTAAATAGATAGTGGATTCTTTCTGATAAACAAAAGAAAGGAATGGAAAGCACAGTGATGAGAATGGTTTAATACCAATGCCAGGGTGCCTGAGGGGCTCAGTCAGTTAAGCATCTCCCTTCAGCTCAAGTCATGATCCCAGGGTTCTGCCGGAGGAAATCCCTGCTCAGCAGGGAGTCTGCTTCTCCCTCCCCCTCTGCCCCTCCCCCCCTTCATGCTCCTGAGCCCACTCTCTCCATGTCTCTCATGAACAGGTAAATAAAATCTCTAAGACAAATGCCCACTGACTTTTGCATCCAAACTGGCTTCATGATATCAGTCCAAATAGCTGGGTTTCCCCTCTGTCCCCTCCACAATAAAACCCTTCCTGTTTCCTTCCCAGGGGTGTGATGATAGACTGAGCCATGGTTTTGAAAGCACCAGGTAGACTGCTAATTCCTGACCATGCCAGAGGTTGTCCCCATTTTTAGCCACTGGGACAGGTACTGTGAGGGACAAGCAGGTAAAAATCTCATGACCCCCACCACTCCTGAGGGCAGAGCCCAGTGAAAAGTAGTAACAGTCTCCCCAGCAAGAAAGTTCACTGAGGGTTAAACAAGAGGAAAGGAGGTGGGCCAAATATGATGTTTAGGAAAACCCTTTGCTGTTAAAACAGCATCAAAGCTGAATGGGGCAATTACATGGAAGAGGTTACAATTGCCAGAGAAATCTTTAAGGAAAACAATTCCTTGTCCTCTGCAGGGACCTTC
Organism: Spilogale gracilis; assembly: GCA_004023965.1. NCBI lineage: Eukaryota > Metazoa > Chordata > Mammalia > Carnivora > Mephitidae > Spilogale > Spilogale gracilis. The sequence continues at coordinate 93,432 of PITA01003823.1, read as the reverse complement.
CAATGCACCCTCAGCAAAGCATCATTAAAGCGGCATGGGCCTAATGAGGTAGCTCAACAACAACCAGCTATTAAACAAACAAAAAAGCTCTGCTCTTATTTCTCAGAGAGCTCTCCAACCCACATACCTTCTTACAGTTCAAATTAAGGAATTAAATATTCTGGATTTTTGCACCAGCCTATATTCCTATCTTTAATTCACAGAGCCAGGGACAGAAAAGGGAAGAAGAGGGGTATGCCAACAAATTTATTTCTCTCATTGGCATTTACCTATTAATATCTCTTTGCAAAAGGAGGATATAAACTAGAAACACAGTTCATTGTTCTGAACACCTTGAGAGTAAGGTAACATAGTAGAAAGATAAAAGGAAAAAAAGTCTGGAAAGGAAAAATACAGAATTACATATGTACCTCTTGGGTTATAGTTTTTTGTGTTTTTTTTTTTTCTTCCCGCCATCATTTGCTATTATTTTTTTTCTACAAATTTTGATAATATGAAAATATGTTATCATAAAAAATACCCCTCAAAAGAGTTTTCTGTGGGCAACTAGAGCAGACATGTGTGGCCACTTGGATTCTAATCTGAGAACACTAATGCATGAAGGTTTGTTCCTGGCATCCCTGTAACAAACAAGAACCAAAAGACAAGGACATAGGAAGGTTTTGTCCAAGTTCATTCATACAGCTAATTCATCCATAGGCCCTGACCTCCCTCCCTCCCCTGCTCCTTTCTCAGGGGCTAGAAACCATTTCCACTCCACTTCCTGTCAGGATTGCAAATTGCTGAGGGTTGGAAGTGCTTCTGTCTATCATTCTGAGACTCCCCGAGCACGACAGGCACCAGAGCGGTTACTCTGTCTGTCCAAATGCATGAAATCAAAGTCTTCCCCAAAGAACCAAACAGCAAAACCTCTTGATTTAAATTCTACCCACAAGAGCCATTTTTCTTTTGGTTCCCCTTTCCCCCATTAGTTTATTTTGCTGTTGTTCTAAAAATCGTGGGTGGGTCACATTTGTCCTACCAGCTTCCAGTTGGCTTTCTGTTTCCTGCATGTAATATACCCATGCATTCTAAGTGGAACTATGGATATAAAGTCACAAAAGATGGAAACTACTACCTGGAGACAAGTGGGCACTTGAAAAGCTCTTAACTTGAAAGTTCTCCTTTGTCCAAACCTTTAGGCAAGGCCTGGGGGCTGGGAAGAGGACATTCCAGACTTCAAGGAGATCAGCCACGCTGAAGCCAGCTGGCACACCTTCAGAATGGGTCACACCTGCTAGCAAGAGCCTGCTGAATACACCTCTTCCCAATCCCCTGTTCAGTGGCTTCTGGACGGTAGCTGAAAATTAGCCAGGTGGGAGTATTGATAGCACAGAACTCGGAGAATGCTACAAATCTGAGTGTTTGCTTTGCTTTGTCCCAGAGAGGCAGTCAATCAAGTTCTTTCTAGCACAGCACTAACCGCAGGCCTGCGATGGGTCAATGTTCTAAAGGGCTAGCTGGCTCACAAATGCCTTAGCAGATAGGACACTCAGGTCTGAATCTGCAAGGAAGTTCCAGCAAGAAAGGGGGACCAATCCCTGTGATTTTTCCCTCAGTGCCTTACAACAACCAAAGCCAGAGCTCCAGATCGCCTCCTGCACCCCCGCCTCCATCCCCACCATGTCTGATGTTACTTGGAAATCCTTCCATTACTTAGGCCACACAGCTTTTCACACCTTTCCTGTGTTATGTAAGCCAGCCTGTCTCCATGTAAATCCTTCAGCTTCAATTTTCTTTTTCTTCTGCTTTACCCTCAGGCTATAGCTTTCATTCCTTTCCAAACAAATCTTTACCTCAGTGGTTTTCTCTCCTGCCTCCTCCTGCTCATCCTCCAACACTTCTCCCAGCCGGCCACGGGCCAGCTGCCCCTCAGCTCACAGCGCTCCAGTGTCAGCCCATCGGCAGGCAGTGGTGTCTCTCTTGCTGGCTCATGGCGGCTCACATCCCTTCTCCCATGCTCCCTCTGAGCATGGTCCCCTGTCAGCAGAGCCCTGTCCCTAAGACCCCTCCCTGGCTGCCGCAGCTATTCCAAATCATGCTTCTCAGGCTTCATTTCTGCCTCTTCTTGGCTACCCCAGTCCCTATAGGCAGGGCTTCTCTAGGACTCTGGGATGAGGACCAGCTGCTGGCTCCACACAGCCCTTGCAACCTCTTTTCCAGCCAATGATACTTTATTTTCTTGTTATATATGTAAATATGGTATTTCCTCTGATAGAATATAGAGGACTTAAGGACAAAGAATGGGCCTCATTGGATTCTGGATTTTTTTACAGATCTTTTTCAAGGAAGAAGTGATATGGAAAAAATGGACTTCCATAGCTGGACCTCATCGATGTCTTTAATTATTTGATAGAACATAGGGCAGTGGTTCTCAAGGAACCACTGATTAGTCCCAGGGACATTTGATAAAGTCTGGAGATTGTTTTTTTTTCATTTCTGCAACTAGTGAGGGCATGCTACTGCTGGTTAGAGGTCATGGATCTGCCTAAATGTTCCACAATGCACAGAAAAATCCCCTCAAAAAAGAATGATCAGACCCAAAATGTCAATAGTGTTGAGGATGAGAAATCCTGACTTTTAGTGACCATCCAATTGCTGTCCACCATTGCCATTCACCAGCTAACGGGGGTAAGAGTTGGCTTGTAGCTCTAGTCATACTTGCTTAACCACCCAATAAGTGTCCTAAGGTTTGCTGCTCCCATCTGTTTACCTGGCAATAGGATGGCCCCCTGTTGGCTCCAGATAACGTCTTTGTTCCGACCCTCAGTCCTTGCTGAATGCAGAGCAGAGCACTCCACTCTCAATCATTGGATGTGTTTCTGATAGGAATATGCAATAAAGAAGCCATTGTATCAGAACAACCTGTGTATGAGTCTCAGAAATCTGCATCTTTTATAAGCATGTCAAACATTCACAATCTTACACACATCCGTAACAATCACAGGTTTGGGGGAAAGTATTAGTTACTAGCTAGAAGCTAAGAGACCCAAGGTCAAAAGACAGATATGCTCCTTCCAACTTGAGTGATTCTGAGTTGTTGCTAATCTTTACTCCATTATCTGGCCTATATAATGAGGATATTTTACAGTCAGACACTCTTCACAGAGTTGTGATGACTACATGTGTTAAGGAAAGCACAGTGTTGAGCAATGCCTAGCACCTAGCAACCACTGGCAATTAAGAGGTGGTGTTAGTAAAACAAGTTTAGATTCTTTATCGTTAGGAAAAAAAGAGAAGCCAGGAGACTCTTCTAATATTAGGGAGACTATGGATTATCATCCAACTAATAACTTACTTTCTGTAAGTACTCCTTCAATCTTTCTTGTGTTGAATTGAAATGAACTGATTTCACTAGAGTATACATGCAGCCCATCATTCGTAACTAAGCAACAATTCAAATAGAATAGAGTGTTTCATAGGAATAATTCATGGAGCTTGAAAACAGTGAGGAAAGGGAAAGGGAGAATACTGTACATAGAACAGAAGATGCTTTGCTGTGAACCAAGTTTTAACTATCCTCTATTTCTACATTAGTTTGTGTCTCCAGGTTCCCAAGGGTCTTGCTAATCTGATAACTCGCCACAACATCCTAGTATTATCATTCTATTTTTTTTTTAAACCTGAGTAAACTGAACTGTAGGAAAATTGAGTGAACTGCTCAAGGTCAAGAAGTCAAGCCCAGAATAGAACTGTGTCTGCTGGTTTCCGTTCAGCCATGACCCTTCCCAATACACCTTACTTGAAGCAGTCTGGTGAGAGTGACTAATGGCTTTGATATTCTTCAACCACCTATATATATATATTTTTTTTTTTTCGACTGAGTAATACTCTTGGCAAACTTGCTTATTTTCTAGCGTGAGAGATAGTTCTGAAAATAGAATGTCTGAACAAAGTTGATTGTCAGTCTAAAAGAATAGTCAGCCTAAAAGCACTGAATTAATTTTAGCCTAAAAATTAGGTTTTGGGGACTGTAATCAAAGAGGAAGATTTTATACCAATATCAAGAATCTTCAAGATGGAGAGATTGAATGAAAAAATATTGAATATTCAAGTAAGACTTTTGTAAAAGCTAGAAAATCTGAGTTCAGAATAAGAGAAGACCTTTAGCAATGAGTTTGAATTCCTGCCAAGAAATGTGGTGCACCTTGGCACCCTTCCCTGACCTCACAGTCCTGGGCATTGGCTTATATCTCATGCTGCAGCCAACTCATTTCCTCCAGCCCAATCGATGGCTTTTCTAATAGCTGAGCATCCTGCTCTGAATCACTTGCAAACCACTCAGATACACTTTCACTGTTTATTTTCTGACTTGAGACAGAGAAGAGCAAGGTCAGTTGATTCTTTCAATGATTGCTCTTAAAATAAAAATTTTCACTGCCACCTTCTGAACTTTGAAAACCAATGTCCAATAATACAGCCATTTTAACAAATTCAGTTGTTCATGACCATAGTTTTTCTATAACTTTATTATTTCTACCTACATCATATATATATATATATATACATATATATATATATATGCACTGACATTATTAATGGGTATGTGTTTTTATGTTTGTCAAGTACAGTGCTTTGTGCTTCCTATGCACTCAACTAACATGGGAAAAGAAAGAAGAAATTTCACAAAGATAATAAATGGTCCTTTTTCATTAGGGGCTTAATATTCATGTGAGCTAGAGCCATCCTGGTATAAGAGTAAGCATGTATGGACCATGTGATGGGATAGAAAAAATGCTCAGTGGTGGAGAAAGGGCATTCCAGGAGCTGAAGAAGATAAAATTGAATGGATGGGACTTTTAGGTGGAGAACAGAGTCTTGATGTTGGGCATAATAGTGCAGACAATGTGAGTGAAAGAATGGAGGGATTCCAGCCACAAGGTGAAAGCTCTAGTGTGAGACTACAAGAAGCTATAAATTTGCTACCCATATTCCTCGTGGTAGCCAACAGGCTCTTTCGCACCTGCATGGCCACCATCACCATCATCAGCATCATCTTATGACTGTAAGTCAGAGAAAGGAATTCAAGCAAGTCCAGAAACTGGAGCATAAATATTAGCATTAATCATTATTATGAGACCCCCGTGGTCTTCTAGTGTTTGCTTCAGACCTCGGTATACTTTTACACCAACCGACCCAGGATTGCATGGCAGAGGATTCACTTCTGTTGGTCCCCATCCAGACTTAACATATGTATCTCATACCTTATGTGAATATAATGAATCAACAGAGACCAGGAGCTGGATGAAATTTGCTGACCAACTATCAAGGCAATGGAAAAGTATGTAGTGAAACCAGTTTATTTCCGTCTTGTAAAACTATGTTGTTTTCACCTTCATTCTGTCTGAAATGGAAGATGCTTCTTCTAGATGCTGGCCACTTTGGAAAAGTGACCTGAATAATCCAAGAATTTTTTCCCCAAACTCCAAATACTCTTTCAGATGTTAGTTGCTAGTTGCAAGGGAACCATGGCAGAGCAATTATCATTAAAATAGGGTATGAAACTAGTTATCTGATAGAGGGGGCATTTTTTTCTGGTCTTTTAAGAGCAACAGTTGGCAAACACTTTGTCCCATTCATAAAACCCATTCACATTCAGGTTACTTTTCCCTTTCACCCCACTGACTGGGAAAACAGTGAAAGACAGAAATTGTATTAAAGGCCTGGAGAAGAGAAGACTCATGTATGGATGAATCTTGAAATCAGATTGAACCCATAAATTTATGATGGCTGCGCTATAGGAAATTGTATTTAAACTTTTTTCTTCTACCTTTTTTGTGAATAGGAGTATAAGTCACGTATAATAAAATGCAGAATTTATGTACATTTTGATGAATTTTGACAAACATACGCTTCCAGCATTCCACAAACTTCTGTCCTAATACCACACTCCAAGCATTTCTTGCCCATCTCGACACAGCCATTGCTCTGATACCAGTCCCCATAATTTAATTTCTTCTATTCTGAAACTTCATATAAATTGAATAATATAATAATTAATCTTATTTCCTGGCTTCTATTGCCCAAATATAAGGCTTATGGGATTAATTGTTGTTATTATATTTATCAATAGTTCATCCTTTTTGTGGCTGAGTAGTATTCCACTCTTTTATATCCATCCATTCACCTGTTCGTGAACATTTAGTTTGTTTTTTGCTACTATGAATAAAGCTGTTAGGAAGGTTCTTTTAAATATTTGTCAGTGGACATGTATTTTCATTTCCATTTTAGGATTACCGTCACAGATTTGACTCGATGACTCCTTTTATTTTTAGTTTTTTATTTTTTAAAGATTTATTTATTTGAGAACTCTCTCTCACACACGCAGTAGAGGGGAGGGAGAGAGACTCAAGTAGGCACACATACAATACTGAGTTGGGAGCCTGATCTCAGGACTCTGATTTCAGGACCTGAGCCAGAATCAAGAGTCAGCTGCTCAACTGACTGTGCACCCAGGCACCCCTTGATGACTCCTATTAGAAAAAGCTACAGAATGAGCTGATTGTTCTGAGCAGTCGGGCCTTTTTTATCCACCTTTATCCCCTTGGATGTCTCAGCCCAAGGTTTTTGACCACCCCCTTCTACCACCACAACCCATCTCTAACCTTTAATACCCATTGAAGGCATACCTCAAGTTCCCATGTTTCCTGGGATATCACAACCAAACGGTGTAATAAAGTCAGTGCTCCTTTCTCATTCCCATTTCCATTTAAATAACTGGGACTTCCTTTTAACATCTCAACACTTTATTGCTAGTGAGGAGACACACAGTAGCTGTGTCTCTTTTTAGATTGAAAAGCGGTCTAGCATTTTCAGAGTAATTGCTTCAGAAACTCACCTGCCCCACTTCTGTCAGGGAGGGAGAGGAAACATGAGAAACTTTGGACTCAGAAACAAATTAAGGGTCTTGGAGGGGGTGGGGGGATGGGAGAGCCTGGTGGTGGGTACTGAGGGCACGTATTTCATGGACACTGAGTGTGGGGCATAAACAAAGATCTTGGAACACTGAAAAAATAAAATAAAATAAAATAATTAAAAAAAAAGAAAAGAAACTCACCTGCCCAAACCCCAAATCCCCCTGGGTGATCGCTTTGTATATATTTTCCGCTTACAATGAAAACGCATCCAGGTTTTGACGGTCCACATTCTGAGAGGATTCTGAGTGCCTCCTGATTTTTCTGAGCTCTAGGAAGGGATATGTTAATAAGGCTGAATTTAAAATTCACCCCAGTGGTGCTTCAACATCCTTGCTGAGAAAGACTACTGAGATGTTTGCTGTAATCCACACTAAGACTCTTCTAAAGATTTAAGAACTTTGTTACAGTGGAGAATGCTTTATTGGAGGATGGTGGTCTGGCTGTGGAATTACCAGAGTATCTGTTTTAGCCACGAGGAGTAAGCCTGTGGTCAGCGCTTTGATGTTGGTACACACAGGTTATGCCTGAAGCTCTCATGCATTTCTGATGCTTCTGGGGATGCCACATCTCTAGCTGATTTAATCCCATCAACTGATTTTTTTTTTTTTTCTTTTTCTCCGAGATGAGCTGATGTGCAGGGGACACAATTTAAAAATGATTGTTTCATCTCCTGATTTTTTTAATTTTTTCATTTATTTTTTTTTATTTTTCTGGTTTGGGTCCTAATGTTATATGATTTCCTAACCACTTTCTGGACTTTTTTAACCAAATAGGCTTAGGTACCATGCCCATTTTACAGTTGGTAAGAATGAAACAGATCAAGTGGCTTGCCACCTTGGGTTATAAATCAGGCCATTTTCCTCTTCCTGGCTGGGTCAGGGTAGCATGTGGTGTACACTGACTAATTGTGACTCCTCAACTGTGTCCTCAGGATGACAGAGTGAGCGATGGCTGTACCTGCTAGTCACGGAGAACCCTGACATCAAGCTCTTTGGGAAGTGGAGCATTGATGATGTACAGATCAATGACATTTCCTTGCAGGATTACATAGTGGTGAAGAAGAAGTATGCCAAGTACCTGCCCCATAGTGCAGGTCACTATGTGGCCAAGTGCTTCAACAAGGCACGGTGCCCCACTGTGGGACACCTGGCCAACACCATGATGATGCACTGCCTTAAAAATGGCAAGCAGCTCATGACCATGTGCACTGCCAAGCATGCCTTTGAGATCATCCATCTGCTCACTGGTAACAGCTCCCCATAGGTCCTGGTCCATACCATTATTAACAACAGTTCTGGGAGGACTCAATCTGCATGGGGCTATCCTGAACAAGGAGAGGTCAGGCCATTCACGTATCCCGACTATGTCATGTGAAACAGACTATTTTGTTGTTCACAGGTGCCAGTGAGGTTGACTTCCAGAACATCAAGACCACAGCTGAGTGCCTAGCAGATGAGCTTACCAAGCAGCCAAAGGGTCTTCCAATTACTATGCTATCAAGAAGGTTGAGCTGGGCAGTATAGTCAACTTCAAGCTCTGATCTCCTGGACTATGGCCCCAATAGATCTGTCTGCTATGGAGGAAGAAGAGGTGTGCCAAGTAAGCAAAAACACCAAAAACTAAACTAGCAAAATCCAATAGAGATAGAAAACAAATCATAAACATACTTTTAATTTTCTTGTTACCACATTTTAAAAAAGTAAAAGGAAACATACATAAATTTAATAAAATTTATTTAACCTAATCTATCCAAAATATAGCCATCTTAAGAAATGATTAATATAAAAATAATGAGATGCTTCATATTCTTTTTTATGTATCAGGTATTGAAATCAAGGCTGTTTCCACTTACAGTACACCTCAATTTGGACAAGCCACATTTCAAGTGTTCTTGCCTTTAAGCAGTTGCCATGTTGGATGGTGCAGGCCTGGAGTTCATGAGAGAAAAGCAAACGCCCTCTTCAATGACTCTTACAAGGTGGCTGTGCTTAGAGCCAGCCATGGCGGGGTATAAGCCAGAGCTGTAACCATAAAGTGCTCGGAGCTAAAACCTCAGGGATGCAAAGGGTAGAGAGGATGACTGCCCAGAGCAGCAAAAAAACCACAGCCCCACACTGTAAGCCACTAGTGGACTAAGCGCTTTGCTTTACTCTCTCCTATTGTTTGGAAAAAAGAGCTGATCCCATAATTCTTGGCCAGGTGGTGTAAGGAAAAGAAAAACTCAGGAGAGAATCTGATCTTATGTGAATTGAAGCAAAGGAGGTTTCAGCCAAGAATCTGAAAAATAAGAGAAGCCTGGGAAATGGGTCATACCAGTAACAATTACTTAGTTGTGCATCAGCCTTTCCTGTTCCCCTCCCCTCAATATAGTGTGAGGTCCTTGAGGGGAAGAGTTAGGATTTATTCTTTTATAATAGTTCCTGAACCTTATACACCACCACAGTTCTGGTAAACTGGGTAAGTCTGGTCTTCTTCAACCTCAACCTCTTCCTGGCACCTAGAATAAGACTTGTCATGGAGTCCTATATATTCAAATATCTTAAAGGACTGCCCAGAGACATCTGAACTCCCTCCCTCTCTAATTACAGCTCTTTCCTTCCAAAATGGACATAACCAGAAGGCCCCCCCTGCTCATGTATCAAGTAAATTACTGTAGGTGTTACTCTCTTTATCTACCTCCCTAAGTCAATGGGAAGAAAAAAAAATACAAGAAAAATGATAGGGATAAAGGTGTTGTGTTTATATGATGTTTTAGATCATATAGAAGGCTTTCATGTGCAAATATCATTGAAGCTTTTACATGTTACACATTCAGAAAGGGTTCAGTCAAGTGACTAAACAAGTCATTCAGTTGGAAACTGATCCTAAGCTGTAGAACTCCAAATTCAAATAATTTTCAGTCTTCCTTTCCCTGCATTTATGGCAACCTACAAATAAAGGACCACCTGTGCTGAAAATAAAATGTTCTGGACAAATGCATGATATTTTTATCATGTTGTTACAGTGAGGGGGGGTTACCCCAGGCTAAGAAAATATTATTATATGAAACTGCCTTTGACCTATCTTCACATATATTAAACACAACTATTGACCCATCAGAAAATCCAGAGTGGTTCTAAATAAAGATTTTCGTTTTCCGGGTGGTACCAAGATAGTTTGTCTCCCAGAATAAAATAACTTCCTTGGAAGCAAGGGAGAATTGATTTCTTAAATCTGACCCCGGCGTCAGATTGATGTGCTTTATTGTATGAATCTAACTGAATGTTTTCTTAGCAGGATCTCTGGTTACTGGAACAAGGAGATTTTGCACGATTTATTCATCGAAGCAATGGGGGATAATAGGCCAGATCGTGCAGCTGGCTTAGAAAACAATGCAAATGCATTTTTGTTCAGTAAACAATTGAAGAGGGAAAATAATTTCCTCCCAAGCCAATAGAAAGTAGGAAAGGACAAACATTTGCTCTTGCCAAATTCAGTCTGAATTATTCATTACCTGTTGCAGAACAGGGTATGTGAATAATACCGTAAGAAGCAGCAAAGTTCTGACACTTTCTCAAGAAATAGTTTGTAAATATTTTGTAAATAGTAAATTAGCACCACCATAAATGTTGCGACCATTATTATACTCTCCTACATTCTGCATTGGCGGGGAGAGGGAGGGCAGACATTAACACTTCTCAACCTGCTATTAAGAAATGAGGGGAATTTTGATCAGGATGGCATTGAAAGTATAGATTTCTCTGGGCAGTATAGACATTTTAACAGTATTTATTCTTCCAATCCATGAACATGAAATGTTTTTCCATCTTTTTGCATCTTCAATTTATTTCATGAGTGTTCGGTAGTTCCTTGAATACAGATCCTTTACCTCTTTGGTTAGGTTTATTCTAAGGTATTTTATGGTTCTTGGTGCTAGAGTAAATGGAATTGATTCTCTAATTTCATTTTCTATAGTTTAATTGTTAGTGTAAAAAAAGGCAACTTATTTCTGGGCATTGATTTTGCATCCTGCCACATTACTGAATACTATATACAGTTCAGGATAATTTCATATTGAGATAAGATCACTTAAAGTAATTCACAAAAGTGGGACACATATTTTGGAGAAAAGATTAAAAGCAAGTTTGACTGGGATAATGCATGACAGATGAAACTAAAAATTATAAAGATAAGTTCATTTTATCTTATATTTAAAATATTCACTACAAGTGTAATCAGGACCTAATTCCTAGAATGAACAAAAAAATGGATCAAGTAGGTTTCTTTGTTTTGGAGGTGGTACATCATTTCTGCTACAAACATATGGCACTAGGATAATATATCCTTCACTTTCCAACTGTATTTCATATCCTGACCTTAAAGAACACTGTTTCAAAAAACTATTTAATGTTTTTGGGACGCAGCATGACTCAGTCAGTTAAACATCTGCCTTTGGCTCAGTCACAATCCTAGAGTCTTGGGATTCAGACCCGCATCAGGCTCCCTGCTCAATGGGGAGCCTGCTGCTCCCTCTACCTACTGCTTCCCCTGCTTGTGCTCTCTCTCTCTCTGACAAATAAATAAGTTAAATATTTTTAAAAAATTAATATTTTGTTCATTTTTCCAGGGGGTCTTCTGGATTTTTTTGATAATCAAAGTATTCTCTCTTGAAATACTATAAGGTTATCTTTTAAGTTCGTTTTTTCTTTGTTAACTGATTTAATTGCCACCTTCTCATGCATCTAGTTTTATAGATTTTGGACTCTCTCCAAGATCACTGTTACCATTTTCATCAATTTAGTGAAATTGTTTGCAAACTTTGTAGCTCCAATGCAATTACTTTACATGGTATTCTTCAAGTTAGAAATATAATATCAAAGCAGCAGATGCATTTATAACACCTGGCCATCCCCGCACGTCTAACCCACAAGACACCGATATTAGATTGAGATGGGTGCTAGTGTTAGAATGGAGACATTTTGTAAGCATGATCCACCGAATACATGACTTTCATTAACGAACATTTTCCCCTATTATTTAAAAAATACATATAACTGTGGAACAAGAACAGGAAGGATTGAATAAACTTCAATCTTTGGCCTGGGATCTTATCTACGTGCTGGATTGGAGGCAGAAGGGAAGGGAGTGCTCAAGAAGAAATCAGCTAGAAAGCAGAACATGAGGGTAAATGGTTTCTTCCACAGGTTTCTGATGAGGTTCACATTTTCTGAATCTGGTTTCTGCTAGCGACTGATACAAAAGTGATGGACACCTGAGCAATGAAATGATGGTTTCCCCAAGAAACAGACTGAAATAGAGATTAGTGTTCAGGGGATTTTATCAGGGAGTGCTCTCAGGGTCTACACCTGTGGCAAGGATGGGAAAGAAGCAGAATTCAGCAGAAGGAGAAGGTGATTAGTGACACAATGTCCATCAGAAGGCTTAGCCAACCTTCTGAGGGAGTTTTGCTAAGTTGGGAGTGAGGGGTTCAAGTCCAATTCATACCCTTACACTGAGCAGTCGCTAGCTCAGACAGTCCCAGGAGGGTGGGGTGAGTTTCGGCAGGTGCTCGGTAGTGGAAGCAATTCCTTTAGGGAGCGGGTAGATGAGGCTGCCTGTTAGGACCATCCTTGAAGCATGCATGTTAATAAGTTATATTTCCTGAAAGCTCACTATGTAAGTGTTCATACAAGTTCAAGTAACTTTGCCAGAATTCTTTTTTTTTAACTACTATAATAAAATTATAAGAAAGTTGCTATTATTAGGCCCTCTTTAAAGATGATGACATTGAAAGTTATCTAGTAAGTGGAAGAACACTAAACCTACAGTTTCTTGTCCACAGTTCTTCCTGGAGCACCATTTACCAATGTCTACATCTGTCATGTAGAGTGTCCCTGTCATCCAGGCAAACTGCATGAGCTCCCCCACTTTAAGTCCCACTCTCCTCATCTATCATATAGCCATGTCCTCTCCCTTCTCTGTCACTCAGTGTGCCTGACACAGCACATTTCACCTCTCTTGTTCCCTGTCCAGAAGGGGTAATATGACTCTATATTGTAAAGTGGAAAAATGAGGTTCATTTATTCATATACTTTGTCAAAAAGTAAAAAATAGACATTGTTTTATTTCAGGAAAGGTGCAAAATTTAGGGAGAGTCAGTAATTCAAAGTCATCTCCCTTAAAGAGGCTATAGCCTGATCATTTAAAGAAGTTAGGTAAATTTCCCAAAGTCATTAACGTGGTGATGGGCAAAATCGAGACTGAAGCTGGGACCCATTGACTCTAGAATCTCTGCTTGTCCCACCTGAATCTTGGGTCTTTATTAAAACCTACTCTCATCTGGACATAAATGGAAGGGCTGCTTTAGGGAAATTTGCATTGGGTGCTCCAGTCCTCACACTGAAGACAAGGTAAAATCTATCATTCATCACTTCTAACCTCATGTTGGTGTCCTCATACCTCAGTGCTTAATGCTTTCCATTGTTGGCCAACAAAATCAACAGACAAAGAAGTAGAGCTCACTGAAAATAGTTTTGTATAGAAAAGCACAATTTGGAATTTGGATAGAGGATTTCAGTGCAATGCACATGACCTGAAATATCTTCTCGCCCTGTGTGTGTACTGTCTCTCCTTAAAAAGGGAGAGGACTCACTGAAATGGGAAAATCTCAAGGACGAATGTAGGCAATATAGATTTTTAGACAGACCTGAAACAAATTAATGCACATTGCTCTCTCTAGAATGGATCTCCGCAGGTCATTACTCTACTAAGTGGACACTCCAAAAGTGAGGCTTTTTATTTTTCCTGTCTGAGGTTTTCTTGGTTGATGGAAGTCATGTGGCTCTATAACTACTTTCCTAAATCTCTAGGAATGCATTTCAGCTATGACAATTGTTTAAATCTTCTTCCTCAATTGTCTGAGCTAAATATGTAAAAACTATCAATACTTAGATGACAAATGCAAGAATATAGATATTCTGGGTCAGGAAGTCAGGACATAATCACTAATTCTAATATATTGTAGAATTGTGGCTGTGTCATCATTTATGAATGCTATGTTTTATGCCTTATAGTAATCATTTTCACATAAATTAAGCACTTTTAAAATAATGGTGTAGGGGTGCCTAGGTGGCTCAGTTGGTTAAGTGACTGCCTTCGGCTCAGGTCATGATCCCCGAGACCCGGGATCGAGCCCCACATCGGGCTCCCTGCTCGGCGGGAGGCCTGCTTCTCCCTCACTCATTCCCCTCTCTCGCTTGTGTTCCCTCTCTCGCTGTGTTTCTCTCTGTCAAATAAATAAATAAAATCTTAAAAAAAAAACAAAAATAAAATAAAATAATGGTGTAAAGGATGAATTCTATCATTATCAATGTCCTCCTGTGCGCAAGGGAATATACAAAGAATTTTATATGCATGTGTATAATTATTCTTCTAAATCTGAAATCAGATCAAGTTAATCAAGGATATTTGGATTTTTTGGGCAGAGCTAAAGTTTGACCACAAGTGTGTATGTGACTACAGATTTTTATTTCCTCTAGTCACACGGGATCACTATAATTCTTATCAGTGTGGAGATACTAAAAACATGCTGTATGGATCTTCATGTCATAGGTCTTCTTGAACGTGGGAGAGAGCTCTTAGAATTTGGGCAGTAATGATCATTTCCTTGAGCTCCTACCATTGTCAGGCATTGGACATGCCACTGCGAAGGAATAGAGAAAACAGACATAGATCCTGCCTACAAGGGCTTTATAATGTGGAAGGAGATAACAGTTTAACACGTACAAGTCATATGGCCAAAAATATATGGAAAAATATCGCCCAAAATATGGCTTATATTATCAGAACTGGTTTATATTATCCCAATCACTTTGTGAGGTAGACAAAATAGGTGTTTTCTGCCTACTTTGAAGTTTCTCAGTTTCCTCATTTGGAAAGTGGATTCCCATTTGGTACAGTATCTAATACAGGATTCCCATATGCAACCATAAGTAGCAGACCTTACTTCTGGTCCAATGTAATTTTATGTGACATACACATAAATTACCATCATCGAGTTAAAAATACAATGAAAAATTGTTGTAAAGCACTATGGTAGTTGGAGTCAAGTTAAGGAAGAAAGGAAGGGAGAGATAAAGGTAAAATATAAAATATATAATATAGAATTTTATTGTATATCTTCTATGCAAGGGACATTTTGTTCTGATTTTGCAGAGAGAAAGAGAAGGCACAGAGAAGTAAGCAATTTTGCTCAAGATTTCATAGCTAAGTGATACAGTCAGGAATGAAATTCAGACCCTTTTCACCCCCCACCCTACCATCCAACACAGCCAGCCCTGGAAAAGAACATGTAGTGGAAGAGGAAGTTATTTCTGGGAATCAGGGAATATTGTTGTGTCGGTTCTTAGGGCAAAAACTAAATTCCTCTTTTCTTCCTAAATATATGTCATTGTGCCGATTGATGGTAGGCAGCAGTGAAAATCAAGGGATTAGCTTTATATGATTATAAAATCTTTGGTCTTTCTCTTTTTGGTTTTGCTCATATCATTGATAATTGGATCATATTCTGGATAGAACAGAAAATAAAGACAAGTGTGCTAGCAGAGATGTCTTATATTTCATTGCTAAATATAAATGTTAACAAAGAAAAACAGCTTCCTTTCATTTGGGGACCCAGTGCTTTCCACACAAAAGCTTTAATACAAATCAAAGGAGAGATTTATTTATAGGTAAAAATGGAGTGATCACAAAAGCAAAACATGGAAGCTGTGTGTCTGGTTCTATTTTCTGGATATTTTTGGCTCTCTTCTTTTTGGGTAAATGGAAGAATAGAACCTCTGATGCCTTTGAAGTTAGGTAGTACTAAATAAGTATCTTTGGCCAATGGATCACAAGCAAAGGTGATGAGGGACAATCATTAAATTATTAGTACCAGACACTCCAATTCTTTATGTCCAGTTTGTTTACCAGTGACATTTGAGATGGTAGCTCTACCGGGTATTTACCCTAAAGATACAGATGTAGTGAAAAGAAGGGCCATATGTACCCCAGTATTCATAGCAACAATGTCCACAATAGCCAAATTGTGGAAAGAGCCAAGATGCCCTTCAATAGATGAATGGATAAAGATGTGATCCCATATACAGTGGAATATTACTCAGCTATCAGAGAGGATGAATATCCAAATTTTGCATCAACATGGATGGGATTGGAGGAGATTATTCTGAGTGAAATAAGTCAAACAGAGAAAGTTAATTAACATATGGTTTCAGGTGCCTGGGTGGCTCAGGTGGTTGAGCAACTGCCTTCGGCTCAGGTCATGATCCCGGAGACCCAGGTTCGAGTCCCACATCGGGCTCCCTGCTCAGCGGGAAGCCTTCTTCTCCCTCTCTCACTCCTTCTGCTTGTGTTCCCTCTCTGTCTGTGTTTCTCTCTGTCAAATAAATAAAAAATCTTAAAAAATATTAAAAAAAAACATATGGTTTCACTTATGGAACATAAGGAATAACATGGAGGACAGTAGGAGAAGGAAAGGAAAAATGAAGGGGGCATTCAGAGGTGGAGAAGAAGCATGAAAGACTGTGGACTCTGAAAAAAAAAACTGAGGGTTTTAGAGGTCAGGAGGGGGAGATGGATGAGCCTGGTGGTGGGTATTAAGGAGGGTACGTATTGCATGGAGCACTGAAGGTTGTACATAAACAATGGATCTTGGAACACTGCATCAAACTAATGATGTAGTTTATGGTGACTAACATAACACAATAAATTTTTAAAAAAGAAACACATATTGCTATTTTAAAGATTGATAGGTGGAGATCATTTGTTCTTCCAACATATCCTAGTCTAGCCTGGCTGAGCTAGGCAGAGTCATGGGGCACACAGTTCAAATGTTGGTATTCTTTCTTACAATTCTCTTTAATATCAGCCTTTCTGTGCATTATTTTGAGGGTTTTCTGAACTCAAAAATGTGAGTCATTGCAGCAAAAGTTTATTCCCTCTCTCCTTTTCCTAAAATCATCTCTATATCTATCTCTGACATAATAGAGGCAGAAATAGAGTAACAAATCTGAAGACACTATTGTGAATATTTGATTTTGATTTCTGGATGGGACTAAACAGGAACTAAAATCCAAGTTCTTACTATATGTGGAAAGCAAGTTAGCCAAAGGTATCAGTGAACACATGATCATGCTAAGATTTTTAACTCTGATGGAATCACATGCACCAAAAGCCACATCAGTCAGCAGAATTATTATATAATTCTGACTTTCAAATATTGTTGAGTAACTTCATTTTTCCAGATTTTTCTATCCTGGGAAGCATAATAAATCACAATGCACTGAATTTATATTAACATTTTGATATGAAAGTAGACTACAAATGATGGTTTGACATAGTTTTAAACCAATAGTGCAAATTTGAGAAGAAAAGTTACAAAATCGAAAGCACCTCCATACAGTTCAACTTAAAATCAACAAATGCAAAAGATAATACTGCATTCTTATCATATGCATCTCAGAGATAGAAGGAAAACAAACTTGTCTTCAACAGCTTCTAAGATGATGCAAGAAAATCTCAAAAATCGTTGTCTGTACATCAACCACTTAAATGTGAACAAAAATAATAACCACCAAGGATTGAAAAACTGGACTGACAGCCCTTTTGAGAAATGGAATTGTAGGGTAATGACTCACAGGAGAAGCAATTCTTTAAAAGGAAACCTTGGTAAACTTCAGGATTTGAAAATAACTTTTCTTAGATCTAGGAAAGTAATATTGAAGACTGATAGAAAACTTAAAAAGAAAAGAAAAAACAAACAAACAACAAACAAACCTTTCTATTAAGGTTATCTGTTCAGCACCATTTATTTGCATTTAATTTCAGATAGAGAATCCCTTAAAATGCAAAACTACATGTAAAATAGCTGTTCACACACACACACACACACACACACACACACACACACTCTAATCTTTTCTGATTTGGATTTTTATTTTGATATGCTTTATTCCTTGTTTTCAATTTCTATTTATTACTTTAAAGTCTTCCTGGGGCACCCTGGGTGGCTCAGTTGGTTAAGCGACTGCCTTCGGCTCAGGTCATGATCCCGGAGACCCGGGATCGAGTCCCAGGTCGGGCTCCCTGCTCAGCAGGAGGCCTGCTTCTCACTCTCTCACTCCCCCTGCTTGTGTTCCCTTTCTGGATGTGTTTCTCCCTGTCAAATAAATAAAATATTTTTAAAAAAAATAAAGTCTTCCTATATTGGATCCATTATTATAAACTTCATCAGTCTAACTTTTATTTATTTTTGTTTTCCTGTTTAATTCTATTTGTCTGTATGTGCACTTAAGCCCTTTTTGCATATAAAATGCACAGAGGCACATTTTTAAAAGGATATATACATGTGCATCTACTCTTAAAGAATTTATAATCATTTTTATGACTTGAATGCTTAGTGATATCTTTGTATTTATTCACCTCATTTTTTTTACACTTTCTGCTAAGATCACCTGTCAATGATTGTTTATAAAGGTCTTGGATATAAATGAGAAATATAAGAGAACTAGGATATTAGCTCCTTTTCCTGGCCTTATGGGGAACCTGAGACCAAATAGCTTTTTAAACATCCCTATTGTGCTTTATAACCGATGTTGAATTTTCAATATTTGTAAACCTATTTTCTCTCTCATTTGCAAAATACAGATAATACTAGTACCCAGCTCATATAAATGTATTATTTTAACTAAATGGCTAGAAGACATAAGTATCCAATCAATGCTGGTTATCATAATTGCTATCCCCTTTCTCTTCCTTGTCTTTCTCGTCATCATCTGTAATCTTTGCATCAATGGCTCCTTCATAATATTCAGGATCCCAAATAGATGAAAGGAATGAGGTAGGTGGAGAGAGAGAGAGAAAGAAAGAGAGAGAGTGAGAGGGAGAGAGAGATTCTTCTCAAAGAAGCCCTCCTTAATTACTTTTCTCCAGGCTATAATTCTTGCTTATTATATTCATAATATTATGAATATAAAATATTCATTTTTAATAAACCCAATTATTGTCTATTACCCCTAACTAGAGATTTAATTCTATGTAAACAAATACTTTCTATTCTTTCCACTTTCCAATGCTTAAGGAAGTGCCTAGACATAACAGGACTTTCCTATGAACATTGACTTGAAGCTCATTTTTTAAATTCTATGGTCAATAACTTCTCCTAGTGTACAACAGTCTATATTACATGCTGTAATTCTCCAGGCTATCCAAAAGCTATCACAATGTAGTGGAATTATCAAAGAAAGAGTGCTTTGATTGGTATATTTTGAGATATTTTGACTGGGTCTTGAAGTAGGAACAGATTTTTGATTGGAGGAAACCAGGTAGAAGGAGATCATAAAATAGAGCATCAGCAAAGGCCTGGAGGTATGAAAGGTATGGAATGTTTTTGGAACACTGAGTAGACAAATGTTGTTTGATCATAGTTGTGAAAGGTAAGAGTGAAGTATAGATCTATGCCAAATTAAGTCGGATGTTCTTTTAATTATAAAGAATTTAGCATATATTCAATAAGAGAGGTAGTTAAAAGTACCGAAACAGTTGCAAGAAACAAATGGAACAGAAGGAGAAGTTGAAGATAACCTTTATCTTTCTTGGTGATGGTTGACAATAATAGATGCTGGAGGGGCATCCTGGGTGGCTCAGTTGGTTAAGCGACTGCCTTCAGCTCAGGTCATGATCCTGGAGACCCGGGATCAAGCCCCACATCGGGCTTCCTCCTCGGTGAGATGCCTGCTTCTCCCTCTCTCAGTTCCTCTGCTTGTGTTCCTCTCGAGCTGTGTTTCTCTCTGTCAAATAAATAAAAATCTTAAAAAAAAGATGCTGGAAACACATTAAGAGAAGGGACAATTTATTGATAACAACTCCCATGAAGCATCAGGCAGGTTGAGGAAAGAAAGCCAGGGTCTCTAATATACTCCACCCAAATATAAACAAATTGCAGATTTACAAGGAATTATAGAAATCAAGGATATGATAAAACCATCAAACTATTGCAAAATATGTGATATATATTATAAAATATAAGTCATTATTTAATTCATTCTGCAATAAGTTAGAAAACACAACTTAAAATATCAAGATAGAAAACAAAAACAAAGAAAAATTATTATCATTGATGATGTAACTTCAGTTTTGGTATCCAGACAAGTTGGTTCATGTTAGCCCAAGTGCAGCTGCTACTTCCTTGGCTCCCATTTTTCTCATTCTATAACTGTTATCATATTCCAATACTGTATTTTGTGGTTCCTTTCTCAGTAACTTTGGATTTCCTAAAACAATGAAAAAAATAATGACCTTTCTTTTTTATTTTATCTAACTTTCCCCCATTTATAAAGTAGGGAATGAATATCTTGCATCACTGATAGCCTCCACCCATTTTTTTCTATAGTAATCCCTCTTTTCTCCCATTTGTGATTTCTTCTCTATCTGGCTGGGAAACTTCCGCAGAAGACTGAAAAGGAGTTACTGATTTCCCAAATTGAATACGTGGACAGCACCATGGACAGCACCACAGCCCACATCACTGCCTTAGCATTTAGTTGTGCTGAACCAATTCTCACTCATCTCATTCTTCTCTTCTTTACTTGAAACTTTTAAGTGTGTACTCCTTCGAGCTTACCTCATTGAGATCACAAAAATATATAGTTTAGGGTGCCTGGGTGGCTCAGTGGGTTAAAGCCTCTGCCTTCGGCTCAGGTCATGATCTCAGGGTCCTGGGATTGAAGCCCATATTGGGCTCTCTGCTTAGCGGGGAGCCTGCTTCTTTCTCTCTCTCTGCCTGCCTCTCTGCCTACTTGTGATCTCTCTCTCTGTCAAATAAATAAATAAATATTTAAAAATATATAGTTTAAAGGCATGTCTTATCAATTTAATTACACATGTTTGGTTTTATTTATGTTTGATAGTTTCAAAACTTTAACTGGATCATAGAATGAGTATGCAGTGAGAAAGATTAACTCAGTAGACATTACTGAGCCCTTGTGGTAAGTTGTCCCCTTCCCTACTCTAAGGGAAGTGAGAGGGGAGGAGAAGAGAAAGAGGAAGAAGAGGAGGGAGAGAGGAGGAGGAAGAGGAGCAGGAGCAAGAGGAGGAGGAGGAAG
Organism: Spilogale gracilis; assembly: GCA_004023965.1. NCBI lineage: Eukaryota > Metazoa > Chordata > Mammalia > Carnivora > Mephitidae > Spilogale > Spilogale gracilis. The sequence goes on along the minus strand of PITA01003823.1, from coordinate 72,338 downwards.
GGGAAAAGGAGAAAGAGGAAGAAAGAAAGGGAGAGAGAGAAAGGGGGAGGAAGGAAGGAAGATAGAATGAAGTAAAAACAGAAAGACAGAAAGAGAGGGGGGAAGGAAAGAAGGGAGGGAGGAAGGAGGGGAGGAAGGAAAGGAGGAAGGAAGGAAGGACATGAAAGAGGGAGGGAGGGAGCTAATGAGAGATGGAAGAAGAGAGAGACAAGGAAAATAAGACTCAATCTCTATTGATATCAAGAAACCTTATTATAAAGATAAGATTGACATGTGTAAAATTATCTATCATACTGGATAATCTGTGATTAGTTCTGGAAAGGCACTCATTTAGCTTAGTTAGTAAAGCAGTGAAGTTGCTAAATATGAATCATTTACAATTATATATCATGTTAAAAATTACAGATTAGGGGCACCTGAGTGGCTCAGTGGGTTAAGCCTCTGCCTTATGCTCAGGTCATGATCTCAAAGTCCTGGGATCGAGGCCCGCATTGGGTCCTCTCTCTCTGCCTGCCTGTCTGCCTGCCATCTCTCTGTGTCAAGTAAATAAATAAAATATTAAAAAATAACCTTACAGATTAGGGTGCCTGTGTGGCTCAGTCACTAAGTGTCTGCCTTTGGCTCAGGTCATGATCCCAGAGTCTTAGGATCAAGCCCTGCATCGAACCCCCAGCTCAGCAGGAATCTTGTTTCTCCTTCTCACACTCCCCTGTTTGTGTTCCCTCTCTAGCCGTGCTTCTTTCTGTCAAATAAATGAATAAAATCTTAAAAATAATTTACAGATTATTTTAATCTATTCTTAAAACTAAATTTTAAATCTTTATAATGGCTCTGTAAGATCTATATCTTAGACATCATACCCTATTTTACAAATGAGAGACACTGACACTCAGTGAGATCAAATGACTTGTTTCCATTCTCAGAGCTAGTGAATAAAAGATTTGGTTCTGAAATATAAGTCTTACTATCATATTCCCTATTATTTGCCATTGTTTTTTATATTGCCTTCTATGATATTTTGTCCACATTTCAGCTTAAAATGTTTTGCTTATTAGTTTATCATCAGCAGTGTCCCCCATCCCCTGCCAAGAGTGCAACAATATTATTGGCCTTGGTTTGTGAACATTTGTGTAATCAAATATGTGTAAACACACACACATTCACAAAACCCAACAAAATTCACCTTATGAGACCACATGCTTTCTTTAAATAAACTTTTAATTAGCATCTACAATATGCCAGGCACTGTGATACGTTCTCAGAATATAGTGTTGAACAAGATAGAGCTCATTTATCTTTAAGAGCTCAAATAAATATGAGAAGGTAGAGAATATTATCAATCTATTATAGGAGCACAGAACATGTAATGAGAAACATAAAACAGCTACTATAATTCAATACAGATGGTACTTTGTACATGTACAGTCCTGAGAGTGAGTAACTTCTTGATTTTGTATATTAATAAACTCTTTTGTCTCAGCCTCATGTTAACTCTGATGGCAGTGATGGTGATTTTGTTACATTGATACCTGGAATATAAATGTATATAAATCATCAGAACTAGTTTTAAAAAAGTATCATAATGGGTGGAGGAGAAGAAATAATATAAATTATGTACAACTTACTATATTATAATTTCCTTTCCAGACCACAATCCATGTTTCCTCTATTTTCTGTCAACCCCTTGGATAGTTTCTTTCTCTTAGGATCACCTAAATATTTATTTCTAATTTTTTTTTTTATCTTCATTGAGTTGTCATAGCTTTCCATTGACCAGGAATATTGTCAAGAGAGCACTGAAGTTACTCTAATGACTCTACTGGCTGCCAATTAGATTACCCCTTTTCTCCATTGAGTAGAAGCAACTCAATTTCTCCCTAGGAAATGAAATCAATCCCCTTGTAGTAATCACCCTTTCTGTCTGTCTGTTCAGTAGCAGAGGAACCCAAATGATCAGGATATTTTCTTGTCTTCTCAGTTAATAGAAATGTTGCTATTCTCCCTGAGGGAAACATTATTTTCTTAAGAAATATAATCACTGGAATTCAGAAATTCTCTAATTGAGTTGTGGGATATAGCAGTGAGATTGGTCTCTTCTACTTTCACTTCTTTGTTCCCAGACCCATGCATTCTGGCTTTGGGGAAAAAGACAGCATGGGATGGTTATTGCTTTAAATCACATATAACTTCATGTAGAACAACACCAATACTGGAGGGTGTTTTCTTCTAGTTAATTCTATAAGCAGGTTTTAAGTAGTTGCCTTGGTTTCAGGGAAGGAAGCTGTGTGTGAATTCTACAATTTTATTGAACTACATGTATGTGGCTCAAGGATCACATGGTAAGACAAATTATATATGCAAAATTTTGTTTTGCTTAACTTTTCTTATAGTTTCTTAGTTGGAAGAGATGCTATTAGGACACTGAGGTGATGATTATGGTATTCTGTAAGTACACAAATGGTTGTGCTGACAGAGAATGGGAGGTGGTCCTTATCCAAATAAGATTCCCAAATATCTGTTCCCAAGAATACAAATTACTGCCATCTCAGGATGGAAGGGATCCAAATGTAATTAACTAGGCATTGGCCATTAGTTACCTCAGGATATCATGTTATATTTTGTATTAATATTGGCATTTACTGTTTTCAAGATAGGCATTCCGTCATTTCAGTAGCTGGATCAGCTTTTGTGGGGCTTAATTTATGTCTTTATGCCCATGCTTGGACTTCTTCCTGCCCTGTATAATGAGTGACGGAAAAAGCTTCCGTATATTTTGGAAAATTGACATCCATAGTATAGATTATCTTATCTTACTAAAAACCCTTCCACAGTTGATGATCTCCTGTGGGCATTTAAGTAATACAGAATGTATACTATATATATCTAAGCACACACTTCTTTCTCTTCTTGTCATTAATCTTGCAGTTTTGGTCTTTTACATTACCTAAAAATAGAAAGCCAACCAATTGGCTACTACCATCAGGTGGTGCAGACTCATTATTACATCATCATTATTAAATGAAAAAGTGGGGTAAAACAGATTTGTTGCTTATAATTTTGTCTATGAAGATTTCCATTAATCATTTTTTATTATGTTATGTTAGTTACCATACAATACATCATAATTTGTTGATGTAGTGTTCCAAGATTCATTGTTTATATACAACACCCAGTGCTCCATGCAATATATGCCCTCCTTAATACACACCACCAGGATCACCCATCCTCCACCCCCTCCCCTCTAAAACCCTCAGTTTGTTTCTGAGTTCACAGTCTCTCGTGGTTCATCCCCTCCTCCAATTTTCCTCCCTTCACTTTTCTCTTCCTTCTTCTAATGTCTTTCTTGTTATTCTTTATGTTCCACAAGTAAGGGAAACTATATGATAATTGACATTCTCTGCTTGAATTATTTCACTCAGCATAATCTCCTTCAGTTCCAACCATGTTGATGCAAAGTTGGGTATTCATCCTTTATGATGTTGGTATAATATTCTATTGTATATATGGACCATATCTTCTTTATCCATTCTTCTGTTGAAGGGCATCTTGGCTATTTCCACAGTTTGAAAATTGCAGACATTGCCGCTATGAACATTAGGTACATATGGCCCTTCTTTTCACCACACTGTATCTTTGGGGTAAATACCCAGTAGTGCAATTTCAGGGTCACAGGGTAGCTCAATTTTTAATTTTTTGAGAAATCTTCATGCTGTTTTTTAAAGTGGCTGCACCAGCTTGCATTCCCACCAACAGTGTAAGATGGTTCCTCTTTCTCCATATCCTCTCCAACACTTGTTGTTTCCTGTCCTATTAATTCTGGCCATACTAACTGGTGTAAGATGGTATCTCAATGTGATTTTGATTTGAATTTCCCTAATGGCTAATGATGATAATAGTTTTTCATGTGTCTGTTGACCATTTGAATGTCTTCTTTGGAAAAGTGCCTGTTGATGTTATCTGCCCATTTTTTGATGTGATTTTCTTTTTTGGGGCATTGAGTTTAAGGGGTTCTTTATAGATCTTGGATGTCATCCCTTTGTCTGTAGTGTCATTTGTGAATATCTTCTCCCATTCTGTGGGTTGCCTCTTTGTTTTGATGACTATTTCCTTTGCTGTGCTGAAGCTTTTCATTTTGATGAAGTCCCAAAAGTTCATTTTTTACAAAAGGCTTTTTACAGATTTATTTATTTTAGAGAGAGAAACAAGTTAGGGGAAGAGCAGAAGGAGAGGGAGAGAAACAGACTCCCTGCTGAGTGTGGAACCCACAGTGCAGTCCTGATCGCAAGACAGTGAGATCATGACCTGAGCCAAAATAAAGAGTATGATGATTAACCAACTGAGCCAATCAGGTGGCCCACAAAATCTGTTTTAACTTCCAGGGAAACTGTACTTAAAATATCCAGATTTTTAAGACTATTTGATACAAAGTTTGTATGATATTTGGGCTTACCCAACATGGAAGTGTCCTCATGGCCTTTTGGTTATATTGGGAGCTTATAGAGGCAGAGCAAAAATGGAGCCCATTTCTTATTGCATCTAATGAATCTGCAGACATAGCTGTGGTTGTATTCCTGGATTCTGAGTATAAAAGCAGGAGTGGCACATTTAACAGCCAACAGTCTTCACATTGGTTCTCTGTCCCATAGAGTGAGGGTTATTATTATTATCATTATTATTATTATTTTGTATATCTATTTTGATTCCTAATATTGACATGTCTTGACTAGTGATATAGGAGACTAGATGGAAGAAGGATGGAAGACCATAGATAAGAAATTCTAGGCAAGTGGTATGATCATGAATAAATGAGATTTTATCATGTGGCATAAGTCAGGATTTTTTTAGTGGGTGTACTTTTTTCCAACTTCAAGTAATGAACAGTCCTATTTTTTCATCACTAATATGGCATATTATATCTCTCATGTAGTGAGTTTCCACATATTTTTAAAAAATATGTTTCTGGATGCCCTGTCTATTTCATTGGTCAAATTTCCATCATTCACCTGCATCAGTACTAAACACTCTCTTAATTAGTACTTTACAGTATTGATATCATGTCTCCACTTTTAGTCTTCTCTTCCTAGTAGAATTTTTTTTGTTTGAATTCTTTGTATGTGTGAATCAATTTGGATTTTATTGAATTATTTATGGGATTAGGTTTTTCTTAGCATTAGAGCACATATGTATCAATTTGGCTCCAATCATTAGCAGGCAAACCACACAGTGAGTTGAACATTATTAAAGTAAAAAAAATGGAGCTTTTATCAAGACTCCAGGAATACTGTGAAAATTCCAGAAATACTGAGAGATAGTAGAAATACTCTTAACCATAACAAAGGATTTGCATCAAGATTATATAACAAGAATCCTAATAGTCGAAAGAAAAAACATACAAGAGACAAAGAGATGTATTTCATAAACGAGGAATCACATACTAGTAAATATATGAAAAATGGGAGGGAGATGTACACCCTTATCAATAAACCAATATTATGATGGCACATCATTTTACACATATTGGATTAGCAAAATTAAAATAAAGTTACAATGCAAAATGTTGGAGAGCAACCTCATATATTTTTGGTGGGTATATAAGATGGTAAAATCACTTTGTAAAATGGCTTGATATTATTTTCTAAAATGTTAAACCTTTGGCTCCAGAAAACCCATTCCTGGAATAATACTAAAAACAAAGTCCTACTCATGCATAGCAGAAGACATCTATGGAAATGCTTATAGCATTTTTATAATGAATACTATGATGAATGCTATAATGAAAGCCAGGAAGCTGCCTTAAGTCTTTTATCAGAGGAATGGATGAATGATCTCTGAAATACTCACACAATAATATTATGCAGGATCAATTGCTACAGCAATTGGATGGACATTTAGTGTTATAATACTAAAGAATAAAACTAACTTTCAAAAATCACTTACTACTTAATTTTTTTAAATGTGCATGTGTATGTTTTGCATATAACATTTAGGAATCCAAGTAGATGGTACTATATAAAAAAGAGAGCAAGAGAATTACAAATATTATAAATCCAGATTCCCATTTTCATTTATATCTGGTTAGTAGAAGAAGATATATGAATTTATAAGAAAGACTTGCACTGAGTTGTAAGATATTGTCAAGGTTCTAGTTTGGTTTTCCATTTTGTGTTGTCATAAGTTAGGTATACCATTAAAAATAACTAAGTAAATATCCAAATATAATCAGAATGAATAGAAAGGACACTCACCTAATCTAGCACAACAACCAGGAAAAGGTTTACATCATAAATGTATTCTGGGATCACAATCACAGGGTTATAATAAAATGTCAGTATATAATGTGATATTTTGGGACGTAGGCTCTGGCTTATTCAAAGCTTAGAATTGTCCCTTATTTTGATAAATTCCCTAACCTCTCTTGGATTCCATTAATTTATAGATAATAGTTGTCCATTATCAATAGGAATTATAATAGTATTTAACTCATAGTTTTTTTTTAAGATTTATTTATTTATTTTAGAGATAGAGAGCAGGGGAGAGAGCCATTTGGAGAGAGAGAGTCTCAAGCAGACCCCTCATGATCATAATCATGACCAATAATAATTTTGCATGTTCACATAGGTAATCTCATTTAAACTTCATAATAAACCTGCAAGGTTATCCTTATTTTATTTATGATGTTTATACTTGTTAAGAGGGCTTTCTTAGTCTTCTTGATTTAGGATCTGAACTCAGGTCTATCAGACTTCAATGTATCTCTTGTGCTTTGTCTACATTTTCTGAACATATTAATTTTTAATGATCATAAGAACTGATGGGGGATAGAAAAGGCTAAGGTTGCATTCAAGTGTTTTAATTTCAATGTAAGATAACATCTAATATGTGAATATATATTTAATATATAATATTATATATAAATATAATATTATGTATATATTTCAGTCAAGACTTTATTATTGAAAATGCTAGGTCACACTGAACAGATTTTATATGGTTGTGCCATTTAACATAGGAGGAGTGAGTTGTACGGGACCGAGGGAAGCTCAACTTTGAGAAGTAAAATATTTCATCAAGAGGAGTTAGGGCAGAATTTTTAAGATTTTGCTTAAATTCCCAGTACTTTTGATTGTAAGCCATGCTGCCTGAGAACACTTTCCAAGTATTTGCAAGGGGACGAGACTTCTCCCCATGCCCTGCTGAGTTCTGAGAATCATGAATCAATAGTCAATTGTTCACAGTAATGAAATTCTACCTGAAAATGTTGTAAAATACAACTCAATGTGAAATGCTGTATCTTGTAGAATGGAGCCATTTTCAGATTTAATCTTTTTATTACCCACCAAACTGGGAGCACACACACAGATACACACACCTTTACTCAGAGCAACGGAAGTCAACATTTTCCCAGTCAACAGACTTCACTTTCAACAACCAAAAGAACAAAATGCCAATTTGATTCAGTCCCTTGAGCACCAAGATCAGCTTCATAGAACTCTGTGTTGGAATTTTTAAAAATTAGGATGAAAATCATCACTACAATAGAATAAACAAAAGCCAATTTGTTTCTCTAATAGACTATAGAATTTTGGTAGGTGGCTCAAATTGCATGGAGCACTGGATTTGGGGCATAAACAATGAATCTTGGAATGCTGGAAAAATAAAACAAATTATTATTAAAAAAGTTTGGAATCGAGAATTTCTTTGATCCAATCTAAGTGGATGAATGACATGCCTGAAGTAATGATTTTGGCTTAGGCATGCCACTTGGATTAAAATGCATATGTGTTACTTGGAGTCTCATAAATTATCAAAAATCACTAGTCTCTAGATTTGAGCTTTCATAGAAGAACTACATCCTACAGAAACATTCAAAGAGGGGAAAGTGTTATGCATATTGGCCCCTAAAAATGAATCATAGGGTGCTTGGGTGGCTCAGTGGGTTAAGCCTCTGCCTTTGGCTCAGGTCATGATCTCAGGGTCCTGGGATCAAGGCTCACATTGGGCTCTCTGTTCAGCAGAGAGCCTGCTTCCTCCTCTCTCTCTGCCTGCCTCTCTGCCTACTTGTGATCTCTCTCTCTGTCAAATAAATAAATAAAATATTTTAAAAAATGAAAATGAACCATACAATTCTTCCTCCAATTCCCTCAATTTCCAAAAAAAGATAGAGAAACTCAGAAAATGTCAAAATTCCTGGACTCCACTTGGTACAGAATCAGATCTGCTGACTCTGAATGTAATGCCTCTTTAATTTAACTAGAGTGGTCGTAAAGATTATGCACAGTCACTGTTTTCTGGCCTTTGTGATTATTGTCTATGCTGCCACTTCTTTCACTTTCTGACAATTTCTTTCCTTGGAAGAAGTTGTCTGAAAATCTAGTCAGCAGATTTAGGCCTTTGTTCCTGATCCCATTCTCAGTGGCATCTTCATTTATTATTATTTTTTTATTTTTAAGGATTTTATTTAATTCACAGAGAGAAACACACAGAGAGAGGAAATGCAAGCAGGGGGAGTGGGAGAAACAGGCTTCCCATGGAGCAGGGAGCCTGATGTGGGGCTGGATCCCTGAATGTTAGGATCATGACCTGAGCTGAAGGCAGACACTTTTTTTTTTTTTTTGACTTTAAATTTATTTTATTTTTTCAGTGTTCCAAGATTCATTGGTTATGCCTTACACTCAGTGCTCCATGCAATACGTGGCTGGTGGTGGGTACTGAAGGCAGACACTTAATGACTGAGCCACCCAGATGCCCCTCTGTGGCATCTTTAACATCTATTTGCTGAGTTATTGCCTTTAGCTCACACCTACTTTTAATTTCATATATATATACCTCCCACAGGCTCTATTTCCCACTTGAAGTCAGCACACCTTTCTTTTCTTATAGTTCTAGCTGTATAAAATTACCTCTTCCTGTATTGCTACCCAGATACTTGCTACTATTTGTGTGTTGTGGTTTTGTTTGCTTGTCATTTTTCTCCACAGATTTCAGATGTCAGAGGTGATTCCATCTTTTGGTGTTTTTGCTCTCAAGACTTTTCTCCCCTGAACTGGAGTGGGAGTCTTGAGAAGACTACATGCCCAAGCTTTCACTGAAACTGGTTTGGGGATGGACATATGACTAGATTCTACCAATAGACTATGTGCGGACTCTTTTTTGTCCTAGTGCTCAGTTCTTGCATTGATAGTCCTCCTTGATCTCTTCTTCCTACAAAAATGACCATATAGGACAAGTATTAAAGACGGAGCTATCACAGGCTGGAAAGAGCCTGAATCCCTGAGTCTTTCCCTAGAAAACAATCATTCAAAAGTGCAGCCCAACCACGGGTGTCTGTTACTTGTACAAGAAATAAAATTTTGTTGTGTCAAAAGGCTGAGATTTGGGGTTTACTTGTTATTAGTTTCTTTGAGTTTAGACAAGTCACTTACCTGTGAACCTAAATTTCTTCAAGCAACTGATGGAGTCACTCACATGAATCCTATATATGCCACTTTAATAAGGATTATAAGGGGAAATAAATGTATCAGGCAAGTGGAATGGTTTTTAAGCATCAATAATAGTGTCTTAGGTGGAGCAAGGGTGCTGGTGTTTTCTGGGATCCATAATGGGCTATCCACTGTGTTGGATCCTTCCCATGCTTGTTCATTGACTTCTCACAGTGACCCCAGGAAGTGATGGAGCTTACTACCCTAATTTTACTAAAGAGAAAGCTGAGCTGTAGGAAATAAAATAAAATAAAAAAACTTGCCCAAGTCACATAGCCAAAAGTGTTGCAGTCATGGTTCAAATCCAGCCACAGTTCATCTTGGTGGCTTCATTCCCTGCCCTTAATATAAGATTAAGTGCTTCACATAGTGGTAGCTATTTTATATTACCTTTCCTTGGATTTATCCTGTTCCTATACACCCTCAAGCTGCATTTTTTCAATGACCACATCAACAAGAGTGGTTCTCACAGCTGTGTCTTCATTTTCATGCTCTTTCCTAGTCCAAAGACCTCTCTGCTGGCTTCTAGCTGGACACATCCACCTGAGTTCCCATTCAGTGCCTCCAACTCAACATGGCCAGAGGAATCTCATCAATCTTTCTATTCCTTTTCCTTTTCTATTTCTTTAAATAACAATTTCTCAGACTTTCATACTCAAAACTCTAAATGTTTCTGATTTTCACACTTTCTTTTCTCTTATTATTATCTGATCTTGCATCTTTTCCCTTTCTTGTCCCATAAACACCAATAGAATAAAGATCATTTTAAACTAAACTTTGAGTATAGTAGAAGCCTTACAGCTAGTACTAGTCTCTTCACTCCTCATCTTTCTTCCTCCTTAATACCATATGTACTGTTATCTATGGGTCAACTTAGCTCCCTGCTTTCATAGTCCAATTAAGTGTCAATTATATGACAAGTAATACCAAGAACTTAGGATGTTTCAGGCAGATTTGGGCCCATGAGCTGTAGAGATGGTTTAATTTTAGTGCCACTCAATTGGTTGTAAACCAAAGAGCCAAAGAAGAATGGAGAAACATTAGCAGATGGGAAAGTTGTTTTCAAATAAGTAGGCAGTCAACTGATATGGATAATCTGACAGGTTCAGCTTGGACATGACAGCTGGTATAAGGGAATGGGATGGAGGTCCATTGTTAATGGCTAACATTCTTGATTCAGAGCTGAGGTTGAGGTATCATTTTAAAAGAAAAGCCAGTAAGCTCTCCTAAATATGAAATCTTGCTGCAGATTCTTCAGTGCATCTGCCAACAATGAGGGGAATCCCATATCTTAGCACCCAAGACCCTCCATGCTTTGAGTCTCATTGCCTCCAGTCCCCTGCTCTATTACATACATCCTGCCCTAGCACTCAACCTATAATTCAGTCATACTAAGATCCTACAACTTCTTGAACACAGTTTTCTATTTATAACTTATTTACTAATAGATTTGCTCACTTAGTAATGAAAAGTAGGTTGGCATCTAAGCCAAGTGCACTGACTCTTCAATTAGACCACCTGATTTAATTCTAGCTCTGCTACCTACCACTATGCAAACTTTAGCAAGTTAGTTACTGCCTCTATGCTTTAATTTCTTTATCTATAAAATGAGGGTTACCTTATTATCTATCTCCTCATGACAATAAGAGAAATAATTGAATACTTAGAATATCGTCCAGCACATAGTAGACATTCAGTGAATGTCAATTGACAATGAATTTATTCACTCAAATTACATGCTCAGGAAAGGTATTGATCAAAATGATTAATCTAATAATAAATTAATTCATTCAAAATATCTTGGTGAGGATTGATTATGTGCCAAATACTGTACACAGCACAGTGTGTACAACAGAGAACAAAACAGACATGATCCTGGCTCTTAGGAGCTTACAGTCCAATGATGGAGATGGGTATTAAAAATAATTCATATTGAAACTAACATTACAAGTTGTTTTTAGAATGAGGATAAAAATGTATTGTCATATGAGAGAAATAAAAGATGGGTGCTACTTTAGACTGGGAGCAGGCTGAACAAGCTTCCTGTGGAATTATATTTAAGGTCAAGTGGGAAGAATAAGGAAACCATCAAGTGAGAGGAGGTAGGAACATGTTTAAGTGGAGGGACCAGTATGTGTGCATGTGAAGGAAATGCAAGGAGTAGAGATTAGGAAGTGAGGTGAGAAAAGGATATAAAGGTTTCCTTCCATATTATCTCCCTTTTCTCCTTCTTGACCCCTCCTAAATGCTTTCCCATGCCTCCATACTGATGCAGCATCATGACTTGAACATAGAAACACAGGTCATGATTAGCCTAGAAGAATAACCTGACATCTTTTGTCCTTAGGTGAATTTAGAATATTTTTGTGCATAACCTCCTAATCCTGGGTCTTGAGCATACCACACCCTAACAGTTTTCAATTTTATCTATAGTCTTTGATTGATTAACCTCTTTTCTCCACAAAAGAGTAGACTTCCAGAGTCCTATTTAACCTTCAGTACCTACTGAATCCTGGCATATGAGTGTTTAATGAGAAAAAGGATTGCTTTTGAGGAAAAAAACGCAAGGAGACACACAGACCTGGTAGGCAGGGACTGCCATTTTCTGGGTCCGCTGCTGTTTTTATGTGGTTGAAAAGCATAGCTCATCGATTCAAGTTTAGGATTCTTCATTCAATACAATGAAAGACAAACTATGTTCTCTGTGCTTTCTCTCCCTAATCAAGCATCATATAATTTTATGAAAATCCAAGAATGCCATTAAAATGCAAAATGCCACTTAGCTTGTGTTTTTGAGTTCACACTGCAAGCTGGAGGCAAAGCTGGCATCAGCATCTGAGCCCTCACACTCCCAAGACTGAGCCATTTCCCTGTCTGGCCCCTAGCCTCTCACCAGCTTGTGTGCTACAGTGACATTTTAAAATGTCAGATTAAATTTGTAAAGTGTTTTGAAATCATTTTTCTAAACATTAACAAGATAGTTCAAGTTTCAGGGCACCAGAGTTACATATTAAATTAACTTATAATTTCATTGTTATTAATATTTATTTATATTTATTTCTTAAGTGCTCTTTAAATGCTGGGCATTGAGCTAGCTATAGGAAGTACAGTGAAGAGTAAAATAACCAGGCTCTTCATTTCCCTACTTCTGAGGAGTTTTGTAAGTGAGGTTTGTGAAGCTTACAAAAACAAGTAACATTCCCATCATGATACTCATTGTGGTGACTATTCTCTAGGGCACTAAGGGCATAGGTCATGGGAGTGAAGTAGGAGGTCACTTTATTATAGGAATATAATAAGGAGAGCCTCTCTGAAAAGTGGGCTCAATAAGTAAGAGTGAGGATCTACTGCACTCATGTTTTATAGGTAAAACTTTAAGAATTTACCAAAATTAATCATTCATGATTAGAAGAGAGTTCTAAAGATAAGGATTTTTCTCAATACCTTTCTTCTTGGAATTTCAGATTCAATTCAGACACACACATAGGAGTTAAATTGGGATGAGACTATCAGCTTTACTATTGGTGAAGATGGATTGGTGAATGTGGCTTGAACATATTCTCTAATTCTGGGCTCGGGCCTCTTTCTTCTAAATCTAAGAGGTCACTTGTGGGAAGACTGAGGTTGGTAGACCAGATTTCTGCTGAGAATGCTGTATGGAAGTCATGATCTGCTTAGCTTCATGCCTCAAAGTAGCTGCAAGTGGACACAGAAGTGAGCCTCCCGATTGCCTTTAGAAGGTGTCCCAGGTCCTTTAATCAGATGTGCTTCTCATATGGATGAAGGGGTGGTAGGCATGGTAGATGAAAAGAGAGCTCAGAAGGGTGTATACCAGGCATTATTGGTCCTCCATCCCAATTTTGGCAGTGAGCAAATCCCTCCTTATCCGACAGGAAAGGCAAAGTGAAAGGCAGAGAAAGCAGAATGCTTCTCTTGATACTTGCAAGAGGGCTCATGCCTATATTTGTGGCATGGCAGGAACACAGTGAGAAGAAGATTGTGAGTCTCCCAAGGATACATCATATGCTCTGGAAATATTTAAATGCAACTATTCACTTGAGATAAGGGTCACTCATTGCATTTGAGATAAAGGTCACTCATTGCACTTGAGATAACCTTAATCATTGAGATAAGGTCACTCATAAAACATATAAGCCCTATTGTAGACACAGGGGATACAAATATTAAAAAGATGTAGCCCATACTTCAAGTTGTTCACATACTATGGGAAGAGAATAGACACTGATGGTTTTTATAGTGAAAGAAGATTTTTGGGGAGGAGTTAACAAGGCCCTTCGCTAACGAATAATCCAGAAGAGATAGAGGATCCAGTCTTTCCTCCTCATCCCAAAGGCAGTTTAATTTAAGAGGAAACAGCATAGATTATTTGTGGGCTCTTGAACCAGAGACTACCTGAGCTGAAATTCCAGCATCACCCTAGCTTTATGGATCCCCTTGGGTCTGGCTTGGACTTCCCTGCTTCCTCATCTATGAATGAAGAAAGAAACATTAACTCTTCCATAATGTTTTTTGAACACAAAATAAAATAGAACATAAAAGGCCCTTGGCTAAGACATTTTATATAAGGTGCTCACAACACGTATGACTTAAAAATAAATGAGTAAAAATGGAAGGGAAGAAGCTGAAAGTGAGTTCTGTTTCCTTAGTATGAGAATTAACGATCAAAATCTGGGACTTGGCCTAAACATTTGTGACTCCCCCATATTTGTCATTCTAACAGTGTGTTACCCTTCTCTTATAATGATAAAGGAAAGTTTCAATGGACTTGTGTTTAGGGACACGAAGGCAGGTAAGCTGAAGCTACGGCATCTATTTTGCAGTGCATTTTAGGGAAGGTTGACCCAGAGCAGTGTGTGAAACGGAGGCCCATGCTCTTTTTATTCAGTAATTATGTCTTAACTTAGTAAAGATCACAACATTGTATTGATTTTATCTGACTTGTTCTGGGTGTAGATTTGATGACAGTAATTTCCTTGCTCATTTTTCATTGTTTTGATTAATAATTAAATCTTTACATCAAGAATTTGTAATGCAATAGTCACCAATTCTATGCGATTTCCTATCACATGAAATGCATTCACTTTTATTATTTCTAGTTGTAAGCAGTCTCCCTTTTTGAAAATTTTTCTTTTTTCTTTTCTTTTTAGCTTTTTTTCCCACTGAACTAAATTTTCATCCTTTTGGATTCTTTTGCCATCTGATTTTGCACTCATTCTAAATGATCTAAAGGATTGGAAAGTAAAATATGATTGGATTCAAAGCCTACAAAATTTTAATAAATGTTCATCAAAAATGTAAAGTAAATGTAGCAAATCAAAAGATGAAACTCAAGATGAAAATTATTTTCATTTTTTTCATTTTCTTCTAAAATATGCCAAATAACTTAAAATTTTAAAGATTCAAATTATAATTACATCAAACTATCAAAACTTGCATTTAAATTACTTAAATAAAGCTGAAACATTTCATTTGATTGTTTGCAAATTTAATTAAATCTCATTCACTTTTTAGCAGTGATTCTATTTATGATTCCAGTACATAATGTCCATCTAGTTACCCATGTAAAAAATCAACATCATGCTGCATGTCCATTATGTCCATGATACAAACATATGAAACCCCCAGAACAAGATGAATTGTTCAATATAGCAAACTGTTCCTTATCTTTCCTGGGGAACTGATGTGATTACCTCACCAGCTCATGTCTACTTCTGGAACTGTGAGATGGAATATGAATCCAAAGCAAGAAAATGGATGCTTTGCACTATTTTCTGTGCAAGTCTATTGCATTTGTAGTATTTGGAAGGAAAGATTTCACAAGTTATCAATTTCTCTGCTCTGTTGCCTAAGTTGTTCCTGCTGCTCAAATCCAACAACCTCTATCTCTGACATCGGCATAAGCCTCTATCTCTGACATTGCAAATCTACATGGTATTATTTTTAAAGATTTTATTTATTTATTTGAGAGAGAGAGAAGAGAGAACATGAGCTGGGGGGAGGATCAGAGGGAGAGAGAGAAGCAGACTCCCCACTGAGCAGAGAGCCTGATGTGGGACTTGATCCCAGGATCCTGGGATCATGATCTGAGCCAGATGTAGATGCTTAAGTGACTGAGCCACCCAGGCACCCACTTCCAGGGTATTTGAATGCACATTACCTTTTGTTTTGAGCACCTACAGCAAGGGATGTAAAGACGCATTTTTTGGGGGCTTAAACATGCATAGGAGTGGAGGTTCAGGATTAGGAATCATGCTGCACCAGAACTGACAGCTGGATGCCCACAAGCAGGGGAGATTCTTCAATAAGTACATTTTCTAATGTATTTGTAATATAAGACCCTCTAAAGCCTTGCACCCAGGATGGAGGCCTTGTTGCCTAGATTTAAGGATGGTGCCACACAGGGTCAGCTTGGATGGTGATCACACTTACTATTGAATAAGTGCTCATCTTCAATTTCCTCTTGAGTGTAGCCAGGAAGGAAGGAAGAAGGAAAAACTGTGGGAAGCCAACTTGTTTTGAGAAGTGGCCCCAGTGATATTTGGCATGAATATCAAAATAGATTTATGACTCCACTTACCTGAGGTTTCTGGTTAATATAATGCCACAGAAGCTACACACACACAGACATGCACACACACTTCAGGATCTATAGCACTGCCTTGACTGTGAAGAGATTATGCTCTTACTCTGCTGCATAGAAGGCAGGAGAAAGGAAGGAAGGAAGGAAGGAAGGAAGGAAGGAAGGAAGGAAGGAAATGAAGGAAAGGGAAAAAAGAAAGAAAGAAAGAGAGAACAAAAGAAAGAAAGAAAAAGAAAGAAAGAAAGAATAAAGAGAAATAAAAAGAAAGAAAAAAAGATAGAGAAAGAAAAGGAGAAAGAAAAAAGAAAGAAGAAAGAAGAAAAAGAAAGAAAGAAAGAAAGAAAGAAAGAAAGAAAGAAAGAAAGAAAGAAAGAAAGAAAAGAAGGATGGAAGGAAGGAAAGAAGGAGGAAAGGAAGAAAGAAAGAGAGAAAGAAAAAAGGGCAGGAGAACTATACCTCATTCCCTTGCACTCTCACCTAAGTAGAACGTCAAAGTAACTACAAAAAGCCCATCCAAGCTTATCACTAACAACATCCCCATGGAGACTGCTTGAGTCAGCAGTTTCTCAGAATCACCATATTTTAGAGACCTTCAGATTTCAGGATGATTTACCAGGTCATTAAGGTAAAGTTTAGAATTGCTAAATAATGAAGATTGCTCGCCTTCTGCCACTGAGAACTATCCAGGCAGCTTTTCCACGCTGCTCCTGGAAAAGACACTAGACAGGCAATCAGAGACTCAAGGCCCCTGAGTCTTTCATTCGGAACTGCAGTCCATGTGCCTTGTGGCTAGAGGGGCCACCCCTGCACCATATGGCCAGTGTTCAATCTGAAAGGATACATGACCATAACTTTTCCGTATGTCTAGCACATTTTTTTTCTTCCAGTGAACAAGCAAAATCCCTACCCTTATGGAGCTGACATTCTGTTGGGACAGTTGACAATAAACAATTACCAGTATAAATTCACAATAAGGAAATAAAGAAGGCTCAGGAGGATAGGAAGTACTGGATGGTGTTTTTTAATTTTTAAAAAAAATATTTTATTTATTTGAGAGAGAGAGAAAGAGTGAGAGAGAGCAGAAGGTCAGAGGGAGAAGCAGAATCCCTGTGGAGCTGGGAGCCTAATACAGCACTCAATCTTGGGTCTCCAGGATCATGACCTGAGCAGAGGCAGTGGCTTAACCGACAGAGCCACCCAGGTTCCCCTTGCATTTTTCCTTTGAACTTGAGAACACACTTTCCTTTAGATGTTACTACCTACAAGAGTCTTTCTCTGGCCTTTTCCTTCCTCTTTCCGTTCTTAGTTGGTAGTTTTATATTGAATCATGTCATATCATATATCATATTTGGTTAAATGTATAGACTGAATTGCGTCCCCTTTCATACTTTGAAGCCTTTCCTTCTGGTGTGATAACATGTGGAGATGGGGCCTTTGGAAGATAATTAGATATAGATAAGGTCATGAAATGGTTTCCCCATGATGGGATTAGTAGCCTTGTGAGAAGAAATGGCAGATATCTCTCTCCACTGTGAGGATACAGTGAGAAACTTGCCATCCACAAGCCAGGAAGAGACCTTTCACCAGAACTCAACCACACTGGTACCCTAACTCAGACTTTTAGCCTCCAGAACCTGACAAAATAAATTTCTGCTTCTTAAGCCACCCAGTCTATGGTATTTTGTTGTGGCAAGCCAAGCCAACATAGACTATAGATACCATATAATGTCACATGTAAATTATCAGTGATCTACTGGCTATATAATGCTGTATTACATTATGTCTATTTTCTGCTGGCTTATTTGCTTTGTTCTCGTCTACCTGCTCCACCCTTTACCAGCAGAAACTTGCTCAATTCCTCAGACACTGAAGGTATATAATAATATTTGGTGGATGCATGAAGAAATGAATGAATATAATTTCAGTCGACCTGAATAACTACCCCAATAAATGAAAAGATTCCCCAACTTGACTTCAGCCTATTTGATGAGTGTCTCTAGAGAGTTTCCTTTGGGTCCATGGGTGTTCCAACCCATTATCTCTGTCCAACCAGCACACTGAGTCCATCAAACATTTTTCAAGCTAATCCTAGCTCTGCAGCTACCTTCCCCAGGGATCTTGGGCAAGTCATTTACCCTCCTTGAGCTTTAGCTGCCTCATGGAGTCTGAGTGTAATTCTGGGCCCCAGAGTCTCTGATGAAATAGGATTCTAAAGATCATCTGCAGAGACGAAATCAAAGTTGCAAAAAGAAGTTTGCATCAGGAAATCTTCCAAGTCAGTAAATCATCCTGGGGATAGAGAAGAAATGCTCCATGCCCAGCATTGTAGGTGGCAGGGACAGAGAAGCCTGCCTGATTGTCTACAGCTGCCAAACCCCAAGTCTGGGAAACTTGTCAAACCCAGAGCTCTGTTTTGTAATCTCTTTTAACAGGCTGCTCACACAGAGGCACTGTGGATCGATTTGTGGTGCGAAAGTGCTTGCATCCTTTCCGGAGGGGCAGTGCCCCTGAATATTTAACCAGGCAGGTAATAGTCTTAAATGGGGGTAGAATTGAGTTGGGTGGTCTGGGTCAGCGACGACCTGGATTATAAAACTAAAAAGAGAGGACGGACAATTTTTATTGATTCAGGGACAATTTTTTCTTACTTTATTTGTTGCATTAAATCTATGTACTTTGCTCCCAGAGGCTTCCTGTCTGGATAATAGAAAACACTTTCTGTAAGTGGTTAACTTGACAGGCCTTCATTTGTACCTGGGCTGTCAGGAGTCACTTGTCACACCCATACTGCATGTTTACTGTTTCTATATCTAGGATACTTGTCAGTCTGTCTGTCCGTCCATCCATCCATCCATCCATCCATCCATTCATCCATCCATCCAGCTTTATTGAGTTCTTACTATGTGAATGGGAAAAATCTCTTTGTAAAAGAGATAAATGAAAATTTTTTTGCTCTGAGCAAGTTCCCAGTCTAATAGAACAGACATTTAAGGCAAGATACATTGACAATATAATGTGTGATGTGTTATCATGATGAACATGCCGAACCCTCTAGAAAGAATGGAAACAGCATTGCCTGGCTTGGATTAGCTGTCAAAGAAGCCATTTCCTCATATGAGTCTCTGGGTTGACCTCTACTCCTTTTAGCTCAACATTTGGTATTCTAGTAGGCAAATCATTGAATATATTCGGAATTCTGTTTTGGAAAGTGAGTTTAGTAAGACTAGGTTGTAACAGGTTTAATGTGCTGACCTGCCTACCATTCCCTTACACAACTATCTTCTAGGAAGCTAAGCTTTTCCTTGTCTGGGATATAATGTTTCAAAGTTGCTTCAAGACTGACTTTGGAGTCAGATAGCTTGGATTCAAATTCTGAAACGACTCCATAGGGAAAGTTTAACCTCCATGACCCTACGTTTCTCCTCTGTAAAATGGTGTTCATGGCAGAAATGCCTTCATAGTGTGCCTGGAAAATAACATTTAATCAATATCATCCATAACTGTGGAAAAATATTAGAGGCTCTATAAAAACATATCACATTTGTAAGAAGAGACCATCAGTATATATAAAATACACTAGCTAAAATATAGAATTAGGTCAGTGGTTCTCAATCATGCCCCAGAGGGAATATTTAGCAATGTCAGGAGACATTTTTGGTTTTCACAATTTGGGGAGTGGGGTGCTAGCAACCTAGTGATTGAAGCCAAATTTTACACATGTGGCTGATACACATCCTGTAATATTCAGGGCAGCCTTCCTAACAAAGAATCATTTGATTCATAATGTTAAAATTGAGGTTGAAAACCCTTGTATTAGCTAAGTTGCCTGTGTAGGATAACAGAAGACATTTTAGCAGAAGGAGCTAATGCGATGATCTCAAAGCATAGTTGATAATATTTATTCATTGATTCTGTACTTATTTACTTAATAAAAATTGAGCACATCCTCCTGACCCTGCCCTGTGTGCTCAGGATACTGTTCCCGCAGCATGTAAAGAGTGATTTGTGGGTCCCTGGGATTAGGAGAAAGTTTGAGTTTGACATCTGTGGGTGATTCATACGGAAAAAATGAAGACTTAGTCTGTAGTTGAAGGAGATTCCATGAAAGATTAAGAGTACTGTAGACTGGCATGATAAAAGGACAATTAGGATCAGAGATTCTTCTAGTCATTGTGATACGGGAAGGCTCATGAGAAGTTTCTGTGTCTTGACTTCACCTCTAGTTTGACCATCCCCACCCACCTGCTCACACATACCCTGCATCCAGACACAGTGAAATCCCTCCTCAAATCTCTTAGCATTCTCTTCTATCTGCCTGCAGCACCTTGGCCATGTTTTCCACCAAATTGGAGTGAGGCAGTTTTTGAGATGTCACTTATGAGACATGTTCTCTAACTGCTCAGCAGAAAAAAATCCAGAGCTTCATCCCCACTCCACTATGCCCTGATTAGTCACCCAGCATGTTCCTGTAGCCCCGTAATGTGCATTCTGACCTGCCTGCTCTTCTTCACTGTGCTGTTAGCCACCTAAGGGCAGGACCTTATGTCATTTTTGTTTTGCAGATCCCTAACACAGTTCTGACTTGATGGATGCTCTGTAAATATTGGTTGAATGAATTAAAGCTGTTGAAACCATTTCTGGTTCTAAAAGTCTTGTAGTTTGCACACTGGAAAGAACCCTGCTGGTATGGAAGAGCAGGTAAAAAAAGAAATGAACTAAAATGGATGGAGTTTTATATTTGTGTTTCCATTCATCAGATTTGGGGTTGTTTTCCTCATCATGTGGATGACCTCCAGGGCCCTGTGGTGGTTGTTAGGTTTATGCTGGTTTGACAAAATGGTTGCTAGCTACATTAGTATAATGACATATATTTATTCATTCATTCATTCCTCAGATGTTTGTTGACTGATATTCTATGCATACCTTGTGCCAGTGATGGGGATATCATGATACATGATATAGATGTGGCACTTGCTCTCAGAGAACACAGAGTTTCCTCAGGAAGGCTGGTACAAATGCATGAGGAATTTGATTTTGAGATAAGTGCAGTGGAAGTAAAGTACCAAGAGCTATGCTATGATATGGATTTGTGATTTGTCTGCTTAGTTGGACTGTACCACCTTCCCCAGAATTCTACCTCTGCTGTGTGTTCCAGTTAGGTTGGGCTCCAAGGAATATTTTCTCAGGAGAATTAGCAAGTGGGAAGCAAGCATGTTACTCAATCAAACACTAGTCTTAATGGGGTTTTATCAATGAGCTGTAAAGTTCCAAGTTAGTTGTTTTTTTTTTTTTTTTTAATAACCAAAAGAGAGTATATGGGATGAATGCGACATAGTCAGGTGGAAGACCTTGAAAATGAGATTGAACATTCTTTTTTAAAGTTTTTATTTAAATTCCACTTAGTTAATATACAGTGTAATGTAAATTTCAGTTATACAATTTAGTGACTCAACACTGACATACAACACTGGGTGTTCATCACAAAGGTACTCCTTAATTCCCAACACCTACTTTAACTATCCCTCACCCTCTCCCCTCTGATAACCATCAGTTTGTTCTCTAGCACAGAATGTGTTTGTTGGTTTGCTTCTCTCTTTTATAGCCCTATGATCATTTGTTTGTTTCTTAAATTCCACATATGAGTGAAATCATATGGTATTTATCTTTTTTTGACATAGTTTGCTTAGCATTATACTTTCTAGCCCTACCCATGCTGTAGCAAACTGCAAAATTTCATTCTTTTTTATAGCTGAGTAATAGTCTATTGTGTGTGTGTGTGTGTGTGTGTGTGTGTGTGTATCTTCTTTATCCATTCATTGAGATTAGGTGTTCTTAATAACAGAAGTACCCCAAGCATTCTGTGGAGCTGCAATTGCTTTCCTTTCCCCCCTTCCCTTCTTGACTGCCTTTCCAGGTTTCATTAGCCTGCCCTACAATCATGTCAACTTCCCTGTGTGTGTATGACATGTAAAACACATATATGTGTGCATATGCATATATGCCCGTGTGTGTATACATATACACCACATGCATCTGGTTCTTCTTTGGTTGTAGTTTGCCTAATACCTATGAAGTTGCATTGTACTGCTATGGTTCAGAGGAGACCCAGTGAGAAAATGAGTTGAAATATGAAGAATGAATAGGAACAAGAATGAGCTAGAATACTGTGTATGCTGTGAAAAGTGGGTGTGTCTAGATAGTAACAGTAGGAGGTGAGATTGGGAATTTGGGCAGGGACAAATGATGTGAGTCCATGTAGATGGTTCCAAAAATTATGGTGGTTCCTATTTTGTTTCTTTTGATATGGCTGCCCAAGCAATTAAGAAAGACAGAAAATAATTCCAGCAATCATACAACAGTTGCCACAGAGACCTGGATATCACAATGCAGAGTACAAGTGAGATTCTAATAGTCTAATATACGTATACTTTATTGCTTTCATTTTTTGCTACTCATTACCTGCTATTTTTTTCCCTAATATGTTATCCATTAACATCTCCCTGACTCAAGAATTCTGTTTACCTTTCTTTAGGTATCTCTCTACAACTGCCTGCTTTACACTATAGAGATTAATGGGTGATATAATTTCTGGTTATGGGTTTGTCAATCTCTACTGTATTTAAGACCATTTTGGATAAGATTCTTAATTTAGCTATCTCCCTTGAAACTCACCACAGTACTACAGATGGTCTGGTCTTGTCAAAGGTAGTTAGGGAAATGCACAAAGTTAACTGAAGACCACTGTTGAAACAGATTGGCCAATGTCATGCCAGGTCTCTCCTTGTTCAGTGTGCATCCATTTCCAGCATCTAGTCTCAGTCCTGCTTAATCACAAATCCTTGGTCAAGACTTGCCTCTATCCAGACTTAGATTAGAATTTACATATAAAAACATATTCTTGGTACTGCTTATGACAATAGTTATTCCTGAGTTAATTTTTGTTGGAATAGTACTGAGTAGAAGTAAAACCTTTAAAAATAAACTGACTTGATGGGCTATTTCTATGTCTTTACTTATTTGGGACTGAATAGTCAAAATTAACTCAGAGAGTTACTCACTTTAAATAATTGTTGATAATTAAATCTTGAGCTCTTTACCTTGGGACTTATGAAGACTAAATATGAAGGCTTTTGTTGAAAACATATGTACTTTAGAATGAAAATGACAGAAATTTTTCTATGTGATTAGTTAGTAATCAATATGTAACCAATATATAATTATAAGCATTAACCAATAGAAATGTCCAGGGTTTCATTAGAAACTGCTTAAAACCCTTTAGCAAGATTTTTTCTTTGTGCTGTCATGTTCTCTTGTTGGGAAAAGGGGGAAAGTTTCAATTTTTTTTCTGTGTATTTCTTGTATTAATACACTTAATCCTTACAATTTCTGTGCAATGTACTAGTTGTTCTACTGTTCAAACATTTTTTTCCAACCACCCCTCCCCCAGTTGTCCCCAGTAAACATGTGGTTTTTATTTAATTTATTTTTCTGAAAATAGTACCTCTCTTGTTTGTGCAGTTTATCATTGGAAGTTTTAAGTCTGAGAAATATCTTCTTTGGAGTCCACACTGAAACATGGGTTACAATGTCCTTCCTATGTAACACCATTAAATACTTTCATAGCCTGTGGAAAATCTAGAGTTTTACTTATTGTATAGTTTGACTGGAGAATACAGAAAGAGACCAATAGGGTTTTGGTCTGAAGAAAAACTTTGCATACTTTCAAATTTCAAAAGCATTAATATGGAAGAGCTTCAATGACCAACCATAAACGTATTTATCCTCAGTGTCTTGCCAGTTACAGAGTCAATAAAAAGAATCCTTCCCCCTGCAAACATTTTGACACTGTAGACCCAACAGAGCTACAGTGTGAATGAATTAGACATTTTTCTCTAAAAATGGCAATATAGTGTTGTTCCTACATACTGCAACTGCGTTCAAATCATAATATCATCTTGCTTAATAGAAGAGCATTTATACAAGTAAAGTGTGTGGTAGATAGCTATAACACTATTCAGAGGGTTTTTTCCCCCCCTTTTAAGTATTTGTACTTTTGGGCTCTATAAAGTATTAGCTTAAAGACTGATCAACTTTCAGATGTTATATCCTGTCAAAAAGTTTGTCTCTACCAACAAACATCTGTATCTTTGTTTTAGTTGTAGTGTCTCAATGGAAATCAAAGGAACTTTGGGTCATGAACTCTAGTTCGCACTTGCATTGCATGATGAGGTTGAACCAAAAAAGATTCTTCCAGGTCTAAAATTCATGATAATCATAAATAACACTGGAACTCTTTAAAAATGAAACAACACATTAAAAAAATCAAGAGACAAAAATCATTCTTACTGATGCCCAATAGAAAGTCATATATACCTCAACCCCTAAAATTTCATGGAGGTATTGATTTATCCCAGGCACTGAACTAAGCTCCTCCTTACATCCATACATTCACTTAATTCTTATATCAGCCCAGGAAAATATGATTCCCATTTGACAGTTGAGTCAACTGAGCCTCACTGATGAAACTTGCTTGAGGTCACATGGCTAGAAAGTATAACAAGAGTTTGACTAGAACCTAGAACTCTCTGACCCTAAAGTCTTTGCTTTGCTACTTACTGATACTATCTGCAGTCTCCTTGACCTTGATGTCTCTTTAAACTGAGTGTCCTGTGGTTGTGAGTGTCTCTTTAAACACAAGTGCCCTTTGTGCAAGTTATACAACTTGCACAAAGTTGAGACATGATGGTCTTCCCTTAAAGAAATTAAAATTTCTTAACAGTGTGAACTGTTATATCTGGAGTCAGCTAAAACTCCTTCCTTTTGTCATCCTGCCTTGCTTCTTTTCTGTGTCTGTGACACCTTTTAGATTTTACAAATAGCAATGCTGAACAATTTTAGAAAGATAAGACTTGGGCTGCGAAGCACAGAAATTCATCTTAAAAATTCTTACAGTTTGTTTTAAAGTCTCTGTGTCCCTTCTGGAAATGGTGGATAAAGAGAAAATGTATACACTCAGATCTGTGTAATTCTATTATGGATTATTCAGGGCCATTCAGAGAACTTCGAGTGTTTCTTTTGCCTCACCTTGTCAATATTTGATCTTTTTAAGAGGTAAGGGTGGAAAGAAAGCCAACATCATCTGCCAGATTGCTGGAATTCACCTTTGTAGTGACTAATGATGGAAGTAAAACCAAAGGGAAGCATGGAAGCTGTTGGTTATCTGAATGCAATGGTTGATCCAGTGTCCAAAGGGTGGTGGGAAAGAAAGGAGTATCAATTATGCCCAAGATCATTACCAGGAATCTATTTAAAGTCTTTGAGACTGGAATTAAAAACAAACAAATGAAAAACAAATAAACAAACAAAAACAGATATAGGACTATTTACCTAGATTCTAGAAGCCTCAGTCCTAATAGCATAGAGATATTAAGGTAGCCATTAATTGTTGGCAATGACACAGTTCCCAAGACTTTGTTACACATGTTGTCACACAGGATTTATATGAAAAGTCCCTCAGAACTTTCAGCAAACCAAGTGACCATAATAGTGTTGTAGAAAACAAAAATTATCTTTACACTTGAAGTAAAGGACTTTGTCTACTATTTTGACTATATGAACTTGGAAAAAGCTTTGTAAGCCTTGCATTTCTCATTTGTCAAGTGGGAAAATAAAAACTTGTCCAGAAAGGTCATTATGGGAATTAAAGAAAAACAATGTAGGTCAATGGAATTCATATTTTAGATGCTGTATTTGAAGTGCTGATGGTAGATCAACGTTTGACTGCTTTTATGAAGCATTTCTTTTATTTTCTGTATTCTAAAGCTTTGACATCTGGGACCTTGATGACTCTGGAAGGACTGCCCCTCTATGGACTAGCCAGTTCCTAGGGGGAGTAAATGTTCACCCACTGAGCACACTTCACAAATGTAAGCCAAAAAATCTAGTCTACATTACAGCCAACTCCTTTACCAGGGTCTCCCTATAACCTGTCAAGTCACTCCAGGGCCAGATACCAGACATCCAAGGACAATACTTATGCCCCAGAGTCCACTGAGCTGAAATGATTCAAACTGACCAGTCCTAAATCTGTTGAGCCTGCGTTTCCTGTTCCTTCCCCAAGAAACCACAGTAAAGGCTCTTGATGTGGTTTCCCACACCTTGCTGTCTCCTGACCAAATTCAGTGTTTCCCAGGCATGCCCTCTCCTCTTGAACTATGCCAATATAAAAGCTTTTTTCAATAGCAGCTATCTCCCAGTCTGCTGGCCAATCACACCAAAATAATAATAATAATAAAGCCTATATGACAACACTGCTCATCCCCTCTGCATTTCAGCTCCCATACCACCTAAACCACTGCAGCCCTGTTTGAAAACACAAAGGGAGTGCAAAATGATATGCAGATGCAAAGACATACATTAGGCCCAGCAAACAGGAATTCTGTCTTGTTAGAACCACTATGGTTAATGGAATCTATTTCTCTTCACTGTTCTCTTCACTTATGCCATTATTCCCAATGGGCTTCTTATAGACAGGTCAAGATATCCTACTATGAAATCATTTTTCCTGGTCATTTTATTCCTTCACTCTATATGGGCTAATGTGGAACTTAAAAGAACCCATTACAGAAGCACACTCCTCACTTCCTGTGATATTCTGTCAGTCAAAGTGATCCCTGTGGATGCCTTTTCTGAAAGGAGCTCATTTAATCCAAGACTGACAGTCCACATCTACAGTCTGGAGGGACAAGGCAAGGCAATGAGAGGCTGGCAAGCCTTATGTATCAAGTGTTTAGTTTTGTTGACCTGTTCCATTAGCTGTTTCCCTCCCATCTCCATGGCACATTCTATTTTAGAAAAATCATTTGCTCACTTTAATAAATCATGCTTCTGTGCCCGGCATTGTGCCCAGTCCTAAAGATGCACATACAAATGAATTACAGCCATTTCAGTCCAGACTGGTTGTTCTAATTGTTTGCTCAAATGAATAACCATGTACACAAATACTCCCTACCAATTCCCAAATAGTAAGACCTGCATTTGACAATGCATGGGGTTAGAGTTAAACCAATCGTTAGGCTCTCCACTGTCTATTAAGGGAAGGAAAAAAGTACATGTGGAATGTGGTATGAAGTAGGAGATAAATGACATGAGAAAAAAATAAAAGCTAAATATAATGGATATTCAAAAAAAATAAATAAATATAATGGATATTCGAAGGAATAGAGTATATTTATTTGAGAAGCTGGGATGATCAGGAGAAAACAGACTTTATGAAGAAAGTTGTCCTGAACAACTGATATGATTTCAAAGTTATGAAAGGAAAACAGAAAAGTTTGGGAAGCAGTGAAGAGTAAGCAAGTAAAAATACTATTTTGGCTTAAACTGTGTCCCCCTCTTCCACAAATACATATGTTAAAGTTCTAACCTCAGTACCTTATAATGTGACCTTATATGGAGATGGAGTCTTTTGGTGGTAATCGAGTTAAAACGAGGTGATTGGTATGGGCCCTAATCCAACATAACTGCTGACCTTATAAAAAGGTGAAATTTGCACATAGAGACATAGAAGATGATGTGAAGAAATACAAGAAGTTGGC
This sequence comes from Spilogale gracilis, assembly GCA_004023965.1. Classification (NCBI taxonomy): domain Eukaryota; kingdom Metazoa; phylum Chordata; class Mammalia; order Carnivora; family Mephitidae; genus Spilogale; species Spilogale gracilis. The sequence continues at coordinate 44,661 of PITA01003823.1, read as the reverse complement.
TATCTGCAGGCCAGATGGAAAGATCTGTGATGAATCATTCCCTCATAGCCATCTGAAGGAAACAATCCTGCTGACACCTTCACTATGGGCTTCTGGCTTCCAGATCAGAGACAATACATTTTTGTTATTTTGGCTATCCAGTTTGTGTTAGTTTTTAATGTCAGCTCTCGCAAAGACATACACGTAGAGATTGGGAAGCTCAGGTTGGCAGCTTGGAGCATGTACAGAGGAGAATATGAATAAAGCTAAAGAGATGGGTTGGGGTCCTACTGGGAACACCAGAGAGGAAGAGTAAAGATTTAGTGTGAAGTGTGAAGATGGTTTTTAAAGACCACTTTTGAGAGAGAAAGAAGCGTATTAGAAGAAGCTTCTAGTGTTAGAGCAACTACTAGAACTTGAAATTACTACTCAAGATTCTTGCTTCAGGTGTTAGGGGTTTATTGAAATTTATATTTAGACATTATTTTAGCTTGGGCCTTCATTACAAAATACCACATGCAGGGTGGCTTAAACAACAGATATTTATTTTCTTCCATTTCTGGAAGCTAGTAGTCCAAGATCAAGGTGCCAGGAATGCTAATTTCTGTGAGAACTCTCATCCAAGCTTAGAGACAACCACCTTCTTTCTGGGTCCTCACATAGCATGGAGAGAGCAACTGAGAGAGAACAGACTCTCTTGTGTCACTTTTTATGAGAGCACTGATACCTTCATGAAGGCCCCATCCTCGTGACCTCATCTAAATCTGTCTCCCAAAGGTCCCATCACCAAATCTACAGTGTGGGTTAGGTTTAAAGCTACTAAATTCAAAGGAACATAAATCAGTCCAAAATAGTTATATGTAAACATGAAATGGCACTATATATTTCCAGCCACTGATTTCACTGTGTAATAATAAATTTTTCTTTATATATCTTGAGGTCATTTTGGTATTTGTATAATTTATGGGCATATTTTAGTAATGTTACTAAAAGTCAGCTCAATCTAACAAAACTCTTATTGTCATGTTCAGTTTAAAGTTTTCCTCTGCATCATGGCCTCTTAGATTATGAATTTAAGGGCTAGACAAAAGGTAATATGACTGTGTTATTCTTACAGTTTTCTCCCACTCGCTCTTCAGATATGAAGCAGGTAGGTATATAAGGAAGGCCTGGGGGATGTCCAAGGAACTCGCTCTATGTCTGTGGTGGGAGGCCTCTGGTCTTTGGCTTGGTCTGTCCTTAGCTTGCTTGAGCTCCATCAGAACTTGGTGGATTCTCTCAGTGTTCTGGCCTAAGAAGAGTCATTGGATACATTTAGAAGTCTTTAGTCTCATTCCAGGGTCTCACCCTCTGCCTAACCCTAGCCCTACCTAACCCTAACCCTAACTCTAATCCTAACCCTAACTCTCTGCCACTGAAAACTTTATCATCTTTTACATGTCAACTATTTTAATGTGTAAACTCAGGTGAGTTAAGCATCTATGGGGCAGACTGTTAAAAGCATTTACTATATTGGCAAAATAGTATTATGTTAGGTTGGAAATCAGAAAGCCTGGGGACAAATCTCAACTCTATACTTAACTAAATATGGTTGACTTAACTCAATAGGTATTAATCAAGCACCTATTAAATTCCAGATAATGTTCTGGGCAGTTAAGGACTGAACAATGAACAAAACGGTATAGCGCAGGATTTTGTAATACCTTTGTATGTTGAGAGATAATGACTACACTTATTATGGTGATCAATGAGTAATGCATTGAATTGTTGAATCACTATGTTGTATACCTGAAATTAATATAACATTGTGTGTTAATTATATTTCAGTTAAAAAAAGACAGTGTGCAGCATGCTCTCAGCAACTACCTCAAGTGCCCTCCCCCTTTTTCTCCCTCTTTTCTGATGATGATTTTCTTCTGTGAACAAGAAGGCACAACCCAGAAGTGCATAGCCCCGTGAATGTTCCAGGAAGAAAATGCCAACTAATGGGTGGATGGTAACCAATGGATAAATGTTCTAGTCTTTTCATTCTCTGGTGAAGTAGTTTTGAGATGTGCTTCATGTGCTGTGTCAGAGGATCTGGTGGGAGAACTGAATGCAATTTTACACAACAGTTCCATGTTTAGGGAAGTTTGAGGGAAACTTTAAACTAATGTACCTGTGCTTTTTCCCTAAGCTCATGTGATCCCAACTTTCTATAGTGGAAAGACTCAGCTATTCCAAAATCTTTCTACATATATATATATATATATATATATATAATATTTCTACATATATATGTAGTTTATATATATATATACATATATATATATACTTTCTACATATATATACTACATATATGTAGTATTTCTACATATATATATATATATATATATTTAAGGCTCACAAGTCCTTGTGAAATAAGCGCTACTACTATTTTTTTTTAAAGATTTCATTTATTTATTTGACAGAGAGAAACACAGCGAGAGAGGGAACACAAGCAGGAGGAGTGAGAGAGGGAGAAGCAGGCTTCCCACTGAGCAGGGAGCCTGATCCAGGGCTCTATCCTGGGTCTCCGGGATCATGACCTGAGCCGAAGGCAGTCGCTTAACCAACTGAGCCACCCAGGTGCCCCAAGTACTACTATTCTTAATTTAGAGATGAGGAAACTGAAGCTCAGAGAGGTTAACTAATTTATCCAGTTTAATACCCACAGGTGGAGTTGTGGCCAGGATTTCCATCCAGCTCCATGAAAACACACATGCCATCTGCTTTCAGCTATAAAATGGTGCGTTCCTGCATTTCTGGGTGAAGGTGGTCAGAATACCTAAATTAAATTCTTGGTTCAATTGTTGGTTTAAGAATCTGGCTTTTGGGTGCCTGGGTGGCTCAGAGGGTTAAAGCCTCTGCCTTCAGCTCAGGTCATGATCTCAAGGTCCTGGGATTGAGGCCCACATCAGCCTCTCTGCTCAGCAGGGAGCCTGCTTCCTCCTCTCTCTCTGCTTACTTGTGATCTCTCTGTGTGTCAAATAAATAAATAAAATATTTTTAAAAAAGTATCTGGCTTTCATCCAGTTTGTTAGTGAGCATCTTATTTTTCAGCATTCTGGTGCTTGCACTGAAGAAAAGATTTGTATCCTATAAATCACTGCTTCTTGTCTTTTCACCATTCTTCTTAAGTTCTTAAGGGGCAAGATGATGGAAAATGAAAGAAAGTAGGAAAAAGAAATAGAGAAAGATAAGATCAAGCCTTTTTCAGACCTCAAAGCTGTTTTGAAGATGAATGGCATACCTAAGGGACAGAGTTAATCTTGGACTTAAGACAAGCCCCTTGTGGGATTTTCTGCTTGCTTGTTTTACTTTTTTGATTTTTGCTTGACAGTGTTTTGCGCCATCAGACACATTTTCAAATCTCTGATCATATACTGACATTTACCATGTGTGCCTTTTTGATGTTGTTGTTGTTCTAGAGTAATATTAAATAATTGATGGAAAAATATTAACACAATGACTATGCACCCCACTGTGGGAAGATTGGAAGTAATGGGGCCATGGTGCAAGGTAAAAGGGAGCCCAGAAGGGGCTTCTTCCAGGTCAAGATTCTCAGGGTCTGTGTAAGTGGCACAGAAGGCGGGAAGGCTGAGCTTCAGCCGTATTAATTCTTGGATCCATTCCATTTGTTATTTCAGCACTCTTTTGGACCTGGAAGCAGGTGAGGTATGGGGAAAGGAGGTTTCCATTAATCACTTTCATTTTAAACTGGAAGGATGGTTCTCCCACCTACTCCTTTAATTGGAGACTCTCTTTGTTCATAGTAGCTGTTCCAAAAGTTACCCATCCTCTCCAAGCCTTCTCCACCCTCTCCTGAGCTCTTTTTTTGTTGTTGTTGTCTCTTGTCCAGAACTAAATAATGTGGTTTCTTTCAAAATGAGCAATGGGAAAGAAGGTTCACATTCCTAAGGGACTAGGGGAGTAATTGGAACTTTTCCCTATATTTCCTCTATTCCTACTAAATTTGCACTGTTTCAAGATTTCTGTGTGAGCCTGGTCTTCTTTTATATATACCTGAGAAGATTGGGAAAATTTTCCCACTTGATCAGGGGGCACAGAGGCTTTACCTCCTGGAAACAATTATTATTTTCAATCCATTTTTAAATCTGTCTTGGAGGAGAAATGATCACGTGAGTGCTAATCACTCACCATGACCAATACCTTACATTTGAGGTATGTTTGTGGGCAGGACAATTTCAGGAGCAATATTAAATAGCTGTACAGCAGTAAAATTTTGTCAGAGTAATTTCTCACTGGAATGTTGCTGGTTTCTGTTAACAGCCTTGTCATGGTAGGTTTAGTGCTATCATTAGGTATTTAGTGTATGGCATCACAAATGAGGTAACTTGTTTCCTCTGCATAAGTCCAGAATTCTGAAACTATCTGAAATATACAATAGACAATATTTGGGAGGCACTGTACTCAAAGTGTTATCTCAAGAGACATTGAAAGGTACCTGGGTGGGTCAGTTAGTTAAGCATCTGCCTTCAACTCAGGTCATGTTCTCAGGGTCCTGGGATCAAGGCATGCATTGGGCTCTCCACTCAATGATGACTCTACTTCTCCTTCTGTCTCTGATCCCTTTTGCTCTCTCTCAAATAAATAAATAAAATAAGTTAAAAAGAGAAAGAGAAGGAGAGAGAGAGAGAGAGAGAGAGAGAGAGAGAGAGAGAGAGAGATTGAATAAGTCAATGGAAATTCCATAAAAATACACATGGTCTTATTTAATTGAAAGTCAAAACTGTAGCTTCTTCAAAGTGGATCTTGGAAGTGTGTACACCTGCAAGTGACCACAGGGGCAGAGCATCATCTTTGGTTGTTTCCTCTGGGTTCCAGTTTTGAGTTGCATCCTCTATCTTCTGTAATTTAGAGCTACTATGTCACTTACTACACATCTTCCAAGATGTGCTTGCTTTCAATGTGTGATCCCAAGGTGTCTTTCTCTTGTTGAATTATAATTTTCACACAGTAAAGTACACAGATAGTAAGCAAATGATTCCATGCATTTTGACAAATATATACATGCAACCAAGTATTTCTAGGTCAAAACCTGAAATATTGTCAGCACTCCAGATTAAAAAAAAAGTGCCATTTTCACTAAATTATTAGAAATCATTAGCCTTCTAAAAAAAGGAAAAAGGAATAAATTTGCCCTGGTATGCCTGTTAATGTCATTTCTTTTTAAATTCTAGTTAGTTAACATATAATGTGATATTGGTTTCAGGAGTAGAATTCAATGATTGAATGTCATGTATTGTTAAATTAACTTTAAGCTTTTATTGGGTTTTCTTCTCTTCCATTTTATTTCTTTAAAAATTTTTTCTGTAGAATCAATCTTACAACATCAACTAGGTACTTCTGGCAGGCAGAATTCTGAGATATCACTCAGGAGTTCCTGATCCTTGTGTTAATATGCCCTGAATAATCCCAAGGACTGTGATTAGGATAGATTTTACTTCTAGAATTAGGATATATTTTATGGTACAGTTGACCTCAATATGTGGAGATTATCTGGGTGGGCCTGCCTTAATCATACAAGCCTTTAAAAGTAGGGCTGTTCACAGAACAGGAAGTCAAAAAGATTCGAGCCTTGAGAGGGATTTAATAAGAATGACATTATCCATTCTTTTTAAGATTTTTATTTATTTATTTGGCACACAGATATAGAGAGAGACAGTGAGGGAATATAGGCAGGGGAAATTGGAGAGGGAGAATCAGGCCTCCCACTGAGCTGGGGGCCTGATATGGGGCTCAATTCCAGGACCCTGGTATCATCACCTGAGCCAAAGGCAGAGCTTAACCACCATGCCACCCAGGCACCCCAATATTTTCCATTGTTGAGATAGAAAAGGGCTCATAACAAGAACCTGAGAGCAGCCTGGAAGTTGAGGAGGCACCTTGCTGACAGCCAATCAGGATATGGGGTCTTAGTCCAATTGTAAAGAACTGAATTCTGCCAACAAGAATGAGCTTGGAAATAAATTTTTCTCAAGAGCCTTCAGATGAGAACTCAGCATAAGAGACACTGATTTCATTCTTGTAATGCATTAAGCAGAGAACCCAACCATATCAGGGGAAGCTTCTACAGAACTATATGTTCATAAGTGGGTATTGTCTGCAGTCATTAAATCTGTGGTAATTTATTATGCAGTTATAGAAAACAAATACCACCCTATAGTAGCAGTATATGAATGTGTTATGGATATATTATCTGCAAAAACCAGATACTCATATGTATTTATTATATCTTATTCCTGAACTTAGTTGAATCAGTTAGAGGACACTGCACAGCCACATGGAAAAGAAAGTGAAAAATAAGCTGAGAGTTTTGGAAGGAAGGGGATTGGGGGGATAGGTAAGCCTGGTGGTGGGTCTTAAGGAGGGCATGTATTGCATGGAACACTGGGTGTGATGCATAAACAATGAATCTTGAAACACTAAAAAAATAAAATAAATTATTATTAAAAAAGTGAACTTAGCAGTACATGAAACATCTTTTTGCAATCTATCAAAATATGGAAGACATGGTTCTAAGAATTGTGTGTATATTTGCCTTATCTTGGAACTTAGATACTGCTTGACCCCAAATGGAAACTATTTATAAGATCATTTTGACTTCCTCGATATAATTACATATGTATTTGGGATTCCAAACTTTTACTTCCTATAAAATGGTTAAAATCTCCAGTAATCAATAGGCTGATTGTTCTTTGGTTTCTGTGAACATGCATCTTATTTTTCTATGTTTGCCTTCTTGATTGTTGGAACAACAGGTATTTCCGTTGTGCTTATTGCTCAAAGAATTCCACTCCTTACACTGTAAATGAAAAACAATCTCAGAGATGCCAGAAAAAAGAGGAAAAGTATTTATCCCACTAACTAATCTGGAAACTTATAACTTTCTTCATTTAAAAGGTAGATTTCAAAATAAGACATTTTCTAGGGCTAAAATTTTCTCAAGAATCTCTCACATAATATTACATTTTGATGTAAATGGTCTTATTTGCTAAATATGAAGAGGTTAGCCTGCTTATGACACACATTTTATTTATTTATTTATTTATTTATTATTTATATTATTTATTTATATTATTTAATTATTTTGACTTTAAATTTATTTTATTTTTTTCTGTGTTCCAAGATTTATTGCCCATGCCCCACACCCAATGCTCCATGCAATAGGTGCCCTCAGTACCCACCACCAGGCTCTCCCATCCCCCGACCCCCTCCCACCAAGTCCCTCAGTTTGTTTCTGTGTCCAAAGTCTCTCATGTTTCATTTCTTTCCCTGAATTACCCTACTTCCCATTTACTTTCCTTTTAATACTATCTTCTGTATTACCCTTTATGCACCACAAGTAAGTGAAACCATGTGATACTTGACTTTTTCTACTTGATTTATTCCACTCAGCATAATCTCTTCCAGTCCAGTCCATATTGCTACAAAAGTTGGATATTCATCCTTTCTGATGGAGGCATAGTATTCCATTGTATATATGTACCACATCTTCTTTATCCATTCATGTGTTGAAGGGCACCTTGGCTCTTATCACAGTTTGGTGATTGTGGCCATTGCTGCTATGAACATTAGGGTACATATGGCCCTTCTTTTCACTATATCTTTATCTTTGGGGTAAATGCCCAGTAGTGCAATTGCAGGGTCATAGGATAGTTCTATTTTTAATTTTTTAAGGAACCTTCATACTATTTTCCAAAGTGGCTGCACCAACTTGCATTTCCACCAACAGTGTAAGAGAGTTCCCCTTTCTCTGCAGCCTCCCCAACACTTGTTGTTTCCTGTCTTGTTAATTTTGGCCATTCTGACTGGTGTAAGGTGGTATCTCAGTGTGGTTTTGCTTTGAATTTCCCTGGTAGCTAGTGGCGATAAACATTTTTTCATGAGTCTGTTAGCCATTTGTATATCTTCTATGGAGAAGTGCCTCTTCAAGTCTCTTGCCATTTCTTGATGTGTTTATCTTCTTTTTGGATGTTGAGTTTGAGTAGTTCTTTATAGATTTTGGATATCAGCCCTTTGTCTGTAGTGTAATTTGCAAATATTCTCTCCCATTCTGTCGGTTGTCTCTTTGCTCTGTTGACTGTTTTCTTTGCTGTACAGAAGCTTTTAATTTTGATGAAGTCCCAAAAGTTCATTTTTGCTTTTGTCTCCTTTGCCTTTTGAGACATGTCTTGAAAGAAGTTGCTATGGCTGATATCAAAGAGGTTACTGCCCTTTTTTTCACTACATCTGTATCTTTGGGGTAAATGCCCAGTAGTGCAATTGCAGGGTTATAGGGTAGCTCTATTTTTAACTTTTTAAGAAATCTCCACACTGTTTTCCAAAGCAGCTGCACCAGCTTACATTCCACCAACAGTGTAAGAGGGTTCCCCTTTCTCTGCATCCTCTCCAAAACTTGTTTCCTGATTTGTTAATTTTGGGGTAAAGAAGGGCCATATGTACCCCAATGTTTATCGCAGCAATGGCCACAATCACCAAACTGTGATAAGAGCCAAGGTGCCCTTCAACAGATGAATGGATAAAGAAGATGTGGTACATATATACAATGGAATACTATGCCTCCATCAGAAAGGATGAATATCCAACTGTTGTAGCAACATAGACTGGATTGGAAGAGATTATGCTGAGTGAAATAAGCCAAGTAGAGAAAGTCAAGTATCACATGGTTTCACTTACTTGTGATACATAAGGGGTAATATGGAGGACAGTAGGAGAATGAAAGGAAATGGAAAGTAGGGTAATTCAGGGAGAGAAACGAAACATGAGAGACTTTGGACACAGAAACAAACTGAGGGACTTGGAGGGAGGGGTGAGGGGATGGGAGAGCCTGGGGGTGGGTACTGAGGGCACCTATTGCATGGAACACTGGGTGTGGGGAATGGGGAATGAATCTTGGAACACTGGAAAAAAATTTAAATAACAATAAAAAAGAGGTTACTGCCTATGTTCTTTTCCAGGATTTTTATGGATTCCTGACTCACGTTGAGGTCTTTCATCCATTTCGAGTTTGCCTTAGTGTGTGCTGGAAGAGAAGAGTTTCATTCTTCTATAGGTAGCTGTCCAATTTTCCCAGCATCATTTATTGAAGAGACTGTCTTTTTTCCACTGCATATTTTTTCCTGCTTTGTTGAAGATGATTTGACCATAGATTTATGTGTCCATATCTAGACTCTGGACACTGTTCTATTGGTCTATTTATCTGTTTTTGGCCAGTACTATGCTGTCTTGGTAATCACAGCTTTGTAATAGAGCCTGAAGTCAGGTAATGGAATGTCCCCAGCTTTGTTTTTCTTCTTCAGCAATTCCTTAGTGATTCAGGGTCTTTTTTGGTTCCATATAAATTTTAGGATTGTTTGTTCCAATGTTTTGAAGAATGTTGGTGGAATTTTGATTGGAATGGCATTGAAAGTATAGATGGTTCTGGGCAGTATAGACATTCCGATCCATGAGCATGGAATACTCTTTCATCTTTTTGTGTCTTCTTCAATTTCTTTCATGAGTGTTCTGTAGTTCCTTGAGTACATATCCTTGACTTATTTGGTTAGGTTTATTCCTAAGTATCTTATGGTTTTTGGTGCTATAGTAAAGGAATTGATTCTCTGATTTCTCTTTCTATATTTTCATTGTTAGTGTATAAGAATGCAACTGATTTCTGTGCATTGATTTTGTATCCTGCTGTCGCGTTCCCCGCCAGCAGAGAAGACGCAACACATGGGTCGACGTTGAAGCTCCCGTTTGTTCTCCGGTTCCTCCCCCTCTCATCTCTAGTCTCCCGTCTCTCCGAGATCTCCCTCTTCTCTCCTCCTCCTCGTCTCATGGTCTGTGGTCTAGCCTACTCTCTCTTCCTCTCCTCCTTGCTGTCTCTCCTCAGGAAGCTTTCTAGCCCTCTTTTATATAGTATCCCAGCCAATCAGAGAGGAGATCACGGGGGGACTTAGGACTGCCTTTGCTGTTTTCCATAGGTTTTGGATCAATATATTGTTGTATGAGTTCTAGTAGTTTGGGGTAGAGTCTTTTGGGTTTTCCACATAGAGTATAATGTCATCTGAAAAGAAAGATAGTTTTACTTGTTCTTTGCCAATCTGAATACCTTTTATTTCTTTTTGTTGTCTGATTGCTGTTGCTAGGACTTCTAACTACATAAGCCAACTGTTAAGCAAAATAAAGATTCATATTGATACCAATACATTAATTGTAGGAGATATTAACACACCACCCTCAGCAATGGACAGATCATCTAAATAGAAAAATCAGCAAAGAAACAAGAGCCTTGAATGACACATTGGATTAGATGGATCTCATAGATATTTTCAGTTAGTAACTTCATTCTCATTGGTTTCCATGAAGTGTTTAAATTCTTTGATTTCCTGGTTGATCCACAGATCCTTGAGCAGGATCATCTTTAGCTTCCAAGTGTTTTATTTTCTTCTGAAATTTTTATGGTGGTTGAGTTCCAGTTTCACAGCATTGTGGTCAGAGAATATGCAGGGAATAATCTCAACTTCTGGCATACGTTGGGTCCTGATTTGTGACCTAGTATATTGTCTACTCTGGAGAAAGTTCCATGTGAACTTGAGAAGAATGTGTATTCTGCTGTTTTAGGGTGGAATGTTCTGAAAATATCTCTGAGATCCATCTATAGCAAAGGCCGTCCTAAGGGGGAAATACATGGCCATCCAAGCCTCACTCAAAAAAATTGAAAAATCCCAAATACACCAACTCTCATTACACCTTTAAAAACTGGAAAATCAACAACAAATTAAACCAACCCCACACACAGGATGGGAAATAATTAGGATTACAGCAGATATGAATGAATCAGAAACTAGAGATACAGCAGAACACATCAATGGAACTAGAAGATGGTTCTTTGAAAGCATCAATAAGTTCGATAAAACATTGGCCAAACTAATCCAAAAGAGAAGGGAGAATACCCAAATTAATAAAATTATGAATGAAAGGGGAGAGATCATGACTAACACCAAGGAAATAGAAACAATCATCAGAAATTACTATCAACAATTATATGCCAATAAGTTTAACAACCTAGAAGATATGGATACATTCCTAGAAACCTATAAATTTCCAACACTGAAACAGGAAGACATTGACAATTTGATTTGACCTATATCTAATAACGAGATTGAATCAGTGATTAAAAACCTCCCCCCAAACAAGAATCAGGACCAGATAGATTCCCTGGGGAATTATACCAAACATTCAAAGAAGAAATAACACCTATTCTCCTGAAGCTGTTTCAAAAAATAGAAACGGAAGGAAAACTTCCAGACTCTTTCTATGTAGCCAGCATTACTCTAATCCCCAAACGAGACAAAGACCCCTTCAAAAGGGAGAACTTTAGACCAATATCTCTGATGAATATGGATGCCATATTCTCAACAAGATCCTTGCTAACAGAATCCAACAATACATTAATGAGATTATCCACCATGACCAGGTGGGATTTATGTCAGGGATGCAAGGGTGGTTCAACACTTGCAAATCAATCAACGTGATAGAACAAATCAGTAAGAGAAGAGAAGAGAACCACATGGTACTCTAAATTGATGCAGAAAAGGCATTTGACAAAATACAACATCCGTTCCTGATTAAAACTCTTCAAAGTATAGGGATAGAGGGAACATTTCTCAACCTCATAAAAATCTATCTATGAAAAACCCATATCAAATATCATTCTCAATGGGGAAAAACTGACAGCCTTTCCTCTGAGATCAAGAACAAGACAAGGATGCTCACTCTCACCACTAATTACTCACATTTTAAAGATGAAGAAACCACTACACCAAGAATTACACATATTTGTCTAATTGAGACACCAAGGTAGAACTCAAATGGGGTCCTGGGCTTTTTCTAGGGCATAAGGTGGCCTTAGCTTATCAAAGCTTTTTCTCACTTCCCCTTGAGATTAGATGACTTTTCTGTTAAAGCTCCATATAAGTCAAGGGCACACTATTTAAAAAATCCAAAGCAAACTCCAGGACACTGTTGTTGCCTCTAGAAGACAGAGATGTTCATCTGTGAAGAAGAAAATATAGCACAGAGGTCAACGTTCACTTCTAATTTTGAGTTGAACATTCTTAAAAATATATTTGGAGGGAAATGAAACAACAGAGACTTTGGACACAGAAACAAACTGAGGGACTTGGAGGGAGGAGGGTGGAGGGATGGGAGAGCCTGGTGTTGGGCACTGGGGACACCTAAAGCGTGGAGCACTGGGTGTGGGGAATGTGGAATGAATCTTGGAACACTGGAAAAAAAAATTTAGTAACAATAAAAAAAATTTAAAAAAATAAAAAAATAAAAAAATAAATAAAAAAATACATTTGCAGCTAAAAGATAATAATATAAAAATAAAATAAGTATAAATACAAATATAAATCATATTAAATATATAAATATAAATACAAAAATATATATTTGGAGGGTTGAGGCAAGAAAAATCAAGGTGAACTTATTCTGTGAACTCCTAAAATTATTCTTATTCTGACTTGAAATTATATTTTCATTAACCAGTTTTAAAAATGTATTGAAGTAAAGAGAGATGATTTAATTGTTGGAACTGATTCAGCAAACATCCGTGATGTACCAACTAAAGGCTGGGTCTAGTTTTTGGATAATAAAAATAAAAGAGAATAATAAGATGAGGGTTCTTTCTTAATAAAAATATGTAAAACTTCTATGAAAATGGCTAGCATGTATTTAATACTATATACTCACTTAAGTTGAGATTGTTTGCATGTATTAACTCATTTAATCTTGACAACAGCCCTATGAGATACGTATTATAATGATTCACATTTTATATATATATAAAGTGGGGGCACAGAGAGGTCAAGTGACTTTACAAAATCACTCCATCAATAAGTGGGAGATCTGGGATCCAAACCAAGGCAATCTGGTTCCTGAGCTTCTGATTTACTGCTTTACAATCCTGCTTAGCACACTGTGTAAGCTTGACACAATTATCCCATATTAGTGATATTTGAGTACAATTAATTAGAAAGGTCTCAGCTATTAATGTAACAGGGACATTATCAACCTTCTTTTTTCCCCCTCTTTATTGACATAAAACAGGTGATTGCTGATTACCAAATTGTGTTTTGTCTCTCATTGTCCCTTTTACTCTCCATTCCACTTCTCAAGATATTTTCTTTATTACTTCACTGAAAGAACCATCTTCCTATTAATTTTGTAGAATGGTTATATGTTTGGGATTGAGATTTCTTTCAGAGTCTAGCTTAAGGAAGGAAGATGTATTGTATTTATGCTGTGTGTTTGGCCAAGATACTAGGATGGCAAATGGTGACTCTCAAGAGCTAGTATGCCCTGTGGTTCTTGGGATTTTCTACAGTTCACAGAAAGCTGGTGATGGGATTGCTCAGTGGAAGCAGCTTTTTTAATTATTGGAGGATTTGCATTAATGATGTGACTGTCCAGCTGTCGAGAAAAAGTACACACTTCAGTGTTCCTTTTCAATGTCCTTGGACCAGTTCTAGAACTAAGCCCCTCATTCCCAGAGTGCCACATTACACATGCACCATCACTCCCACCTCTGCATTGTTGCTTGGCAACAGCAGTACTCATTCCACTTGCAAGAAGGGAAAGAGACAAATGGATAAACAGGAAAACCCCAGCCTTGTAATTTCTCATACCATTGTGGAAATGTACAAAGTGAGTGTTAAGCCTTAATGCTATCTCAGAATTGCAGCCTGAAGATATTTTTACTACAAGAAAGGAACTATTAGTATCCACTACACTTAAAATCAGGGTCCCCTTTGGCCATTAAAGCTGCAGAGGTTCAGGTGATGATCTGTATTTGTAAATCTGATTATGTTGTCAATTACTAAGGCAATACTACTGGTAAATGATCTGATAGTTAAGGTGCTGGTAAATTGATGTAAAGATATTGAACCATCACTCATGCAAAATTCACTGTGGGATTATTAGTAACACCATGAGCTATCATTTAATGAGTACTTTCTTTGCATCCAGCTTCACTCTAAGTGCTCTACATGTCACCTTGTTTAATGTTATGACATTCTTGTGAGACATAATCTATTATTCTTGACTTAGAGATAAAGAAATTCCTGCTCCAAGCATTTAAATAAATTGTTCTGTGTCATGCAGAGTGTCAGATTTGAACCTAGAGCTGTTTGATTCCAAAGTCTCTTAACCTCTAAGACCGTTTATCTTCTCTACTTGCTACTCACTAGTCCCTGTATCAGTATCTGATATATTTTACAACACTAACCATTCCAAAAGTTCTTATCACACACCTATTACATGGAAGTATACAACTGACTAGTTGAGGCTGTTGGTCTGTTTTATTAATTCTAGTCTTCTCCTTTAACTCCTTTATACCTTCTTTGATAGTCTGGAAGTCAGGTAGATCTTGGTTCAAATATTGACTATGACTTCTAAGTCTGCATGAACACTGGTGTATCAGTTTTATTGTCTATATCTGTCATCCAATAGCTATTTTATCAGTTATATTTGCCAAGAGTTGTAAAGGATCTAAGCTTTTTCCATTTTCAAACTAACAAGTAAATTGGTCACACACAGATGCTGGTGTTAGATATGAGACTCCTTGGCCACAGGTACTGGACTTTATTCCTCATGGAATAGGAAGCAACATGACCTTAAAGTTCACATTGGTTTTGTTTGTTCCCACGTCCTATGGAGTGATGTGGAGTGGCCCAGATAGATACTGTATTTTCAATGGGTTTGCAACACAACTGAGGAAATCCAAACTTAGAAAATCCATTCTTTTAAGTGGATTGCTAACAAATATACCCAATATTCACCTCAGAGGGAGAGATTGTCATTACCATTCTGGCCAGAAAACAAATCAATGCTCTGTAAAGGAAGGAGACACTATCTCTATCTTCCAAAAATGTTTGTTGTATAGACACCCTTGAAAAGCTAATCTAGAACAATGACTGGCGGAAGACATGAAAAAGCATGGGATGTCATGGAAAACTGTCTTTCAGCAGTATCATTAAATCATTACAAAATTATAATAAAATTGCCTGCATAACATCTTCCATGGAGAAGAAAACAATTTTTTTCTGGAATAAATGAATGAATGAATGAATGAACAATTGACTGCTATTAGGATATAAATGAATGAGGGTAGGAAACATAGTAAAATAGGGAAAAAAAAAAACATGTTCTTGGGAATAAAAAATATTTCGAATTTATACTTGGCTCCCTACTTTTTGTCTGTGGGATCCTAGATGTGTTATATCACTTCTATGAGTCTCATATTTCTCATCTGTAAAATGGGAATCATGACACAAACACTTTATGTTGATACTTACTTGAGACTGTGTGTGTGTACATACACACACTCATATATGTATATACACGCACATATCCACACATAATTATACGTGTAAATTTATAATATACATTCATATTGCTTGTTGCAGAGGAAGCAAACAATATTTTATTATGGATTCTTACTATAATTTAATCAAAATAAAATTGAGTATACTTAGCAAACAAAAATGAAGGAGGCATATGAATATCTAATGGAATACAAGTACAAAAATTTTCCTAGCTATCAGGAAAGATGAAGAAGGAGCTATAAGGGTATGAGAATACTTGCTGTTTCTTGTTACTATTATTATTTCTTTGTTTATCCCGTGTGTCTAATTCCTTATTTTTTCATTTCTATAGATTGTCTTTCTCTGCTTCTGGTATACAAGACAGAAGATGCAGCCATCCCACCACACCAGAGATTTTATGTTTGGGCCAGCCAAATGTAAAGACATTTTGGTTCTAATTTTAGTTTCTTTTTTCTTTTTTTTCTTTTTTTTTAATTTTAGTTTCTTGGTAAAGAGGGAGTTCTTGGTTCATTGGGTTAGATATTCACCTTGGATCAACCCACTGTGGCTCAGGGAAGGTAGGTGGCATCTTCATAAGAAATCTGGCTCCATGACTCCACCACTGTAATACAGGGATGGGTGGTAGGCAACTCCTTGAGAGAAGAAGTAGGCAGTAACTTTGATGTGATGTTTTTACTTTTATTAAGCTTTAAGATGGATTTATATGACTTATAAACCAAAGCATCTTGGTCAATATACACAATTGACAGGGAAAAAAGGTTTGACATGTGTGTGGTGGCTGATGAGTCATATTTAGGGAGAGAGAATGATTTGTGTACTGGTATATCCAGGAGAGGAACAGGAACACATCCTTCAAGAGTAGTTACTTTCCAAAGGGCCATATGTACTCCAATGTTCATAGTAGCAATGGACACTATCGCCAAACTGTGGAAAGAGCCAAGATGCCCTTTGACAGATGAATGGATAAAGAAGATATGGTCCATAAAAAGAATGGAGTATTACACCTCCATTAGAAAGGATGAATACCCAACTTTTGTATCAGCATGAATGGGACTGGAGGAGATTATGCTGAGAGAAATAAGCCAAGTACAGAAAGTCAAGTGTCATATGGTTTCACTTACTTGTGGAGCATAAGGAATAACATGGAGGACATTAGGAAAAGGAAAGGAAATGTGAACTGGAGTAAATCAGAGAGGGAGATGAAACATGAGAGACTTTGGACTCTTTTGGAAGGGAAGAGCTGGGGGATGGATGAGCCTGGTGGTGGGTATTAGGGCATGTATTGCATGGAGCACTAGGTGCAGTGCATAAACAAGAAATATTGGAACACTGAAAAAATAAAATTAAATTATAAAAAAGTAAAATGATATACATGGCTACTTAAAAGCGTAGTTACTTTTCATATATTCAAATAAGTAAAGAAAGTAATCAAAATTTGTATATTTTTATAGATTATCTCTCACTGATAGTAAAATCATTTATGCTTCTGGGTCTACGTGAAAGTCAGACACAGTAAGAGTGGAGGCTGTGGAGGGCAGGAAAGAACTAAGGCTGCAGAAACAAGAAGTGCCTAGATTACACACAGTTTAGAACTCTATATAAGCTGTTTTAACTTGATCTAAGAACAATTAGAAACCCCTGGATGACCTTACTCAGGAGCAAACATGATCACATGCAAACTTCAGAAATGACATGCTGACTGCAGTGTAGAGAAGGGTTGTAAGGGAGAAAAGAAGAAATGAAAACCAGTTAGGAGTTGTAGGTTTGAGGTAATGCAACTGGACCAAAATGGGGGCTGCACATTTTCAAGGACATGAATGGAGCTAGGGAGTGTCATGCTAAGAGAAATAAGTCAGTCAGAGAAGGACAAAACCCATAGATTTCACTCATATGTGGAATTTAAGAAACCAAACAAAGGAGCAAAGGGAAAAGAGAGAGACAGATCAAGAAACAGACCCTTAACTGTAGAGAATAAACTGATGGTTACCAAAGGGGAGGGTGGTAGGGGGATGGTGAAAATGGGTGATGGGGAAAAATGGTGGTAGCAACCAGGAGAGAAATGGGTCGACTTCACACTTGGTTGAAAGGAAGTTTCAACATGACTTGGTGATTGGATGTGAGGCTAAAGGAACAAGGAAGAAGGTAATGCCTCATTCAGTCTTTACTCATTGAAAAAATGTAGAAAACACATTACCTTTGATGAGAAAACAGAAGGAGATTTGGTGTGGGGACTGATGAATTTATTTGTCGGTGAGCAGACAGCAACATTCAAGAAGGGGTGCCCAGTTGGCCAGACTAAATTGCAAAGATGCTTCTTCAGGACATAAGATCAAGACATACAAAGTATACAAAGTATAAGAAAGAAGAGGACAAAATGCCACAAAAATAAAAATGGGGATTGGGACTTACTATGGATCTATGAACAGAGTACCAAAATTTGAGGAACTGATATAAATCTTTATTTCTGTTTCCTTTTAACTGTAAGAATGCCTCTGAAGTTTCAAACTTGGAGATAAATTTAGAGCATAAGTAAACAATTGATAAGCACTAACTCTAGGCATCTCATTGGCTAGCCTTGGTTTTGCCTATGGGGCCATTGATATCTGGGACCCAGATGAATGACAGCAGGCCTCCAATCTGGCCACTTACTATTTACAACCTGCCAATGGGCGATTTTATGCTGCTTTATAGGATTCTTTATGTTTTATGCTTTCAGTGGCTAGAAGAGAACATTCTGAGCCTCGCCTGTCCTGTCTGTTTAGAGGGTTTTTCTACCTTCCTTGTGCTGATTTGGGTTTGCTATTGTGCCAACAGAAAGGAATGAGTGCAATAAGGCTCTACACTGAAGCCTTGCTCACAGATCACATGGTCTTTATTTTCTAGAGTGCATACTCACAATAGCTCAGCATTGTGCACAATGCGGCAAGAACACTGTTTGCAAAACACAATAGAGGTTTAGGGGGAGGGCATGACAGGAGTAGTGGAGACAGATACTTTACTGGGTGTGACAGTGGCTGTACCCGCTGCAGAGTCCAGGGCCTAAAGGAGTGCCGCAGTGCCTTCTCGGTGCCTTCTCAAAGCTTTATAGAACATACCAAGATTGGGCTTCTTTAATTCATGAGGCTTCTTTAATCTCCAATAGTTACAAAAAAAAATAAACTAACAGAGAACTTTCCTCATGAGACAGTGTGGTTCTCAAGAAAAGACATTGGGGTGAAGAATGAAGCAGAGGCTACATGCCCAGCTCTAAGGTCATGGAATGACCTTGCCATTTTTATCTCTTCGGAATCCAGTGTTTACTCATTTTCCAGAAGAAAGCAGTAACTGGACTTCCTAGATTTATGCAGGTAAAAGAACAAAGCTTTGAAATATGATTGCTTTGTTATTTCCCAGTCACAGATCATTCAGGATTTTATTTTTCTTTCCCTTTAAAATCAAGATGTTCATACATACCTTGTATTGATTCCTGTTAACTGCACAGAGAAGTGTCAGTGGTATAGTAGTAAGGGCTTGGTAAATGTTAGCTATGAGTATTATCATCTTTCCATTATGAATGAGGAGATGGAAATTTAATGCATTTAAGAAATGTTTTCCAGTCTTGTGAGTAGTAACTAGAAATGTTAGCATTTAATCTCAGATCAATCAGAAACTGTTCTCTCCAACACTAAGCAAACAGCCTTTGTCCAGATTTCAACTAGAGCAGCACAGGCAGTGCCCTCGCAACCGCCTGTTTGTCACCAATACATCTGGGTTTTTAGATCTCTCCCACCAATAGTCCCTGCCCACATTGGTCTCCTTGGGACTTTTATTTATCTTGTGCTCATCACGTATAGAATACTACATGATATTAATTAAAGCCATTATAAATGCAGTTCAGAGGCATCAAGGTGAGAACAATTTGTTTGTCAGCTAAAGGAAAAGCAGTTTAAACACTGGCATAGGCTTCCATGCATGGGTGATAGAATGGAAATTAATGATTACCTACTGCACAGTTCATTTACCCAAAAACCTCCAGGCAGTCATTTGGATCAAGTATATAGAAAATGTTAATCTGGCCTCTAATCTGATGGCAATGATTATTCATGAGGCACAAGAAAATGGTAATTTTTTGAAGGAAATTTCTATCTGGGCAATGGGGAAAATGGCATACATTCGAGCGAGTTCAGAATTCAAGGAAGATTTTTTCATCAAGGAAAGAAAACCAGTTTCTCTCTTTTAGTTAGTTTAACTTCTACATGGACTCTAATTGCATTTTGTTTAAGCAGCATGGTTTGGTAGAAAGAGTGTTGGGGTAGGTATGCAGACATCTAGATCTTAAATTTAGTTCTCTGAATTGCATGACCTTGGACAAGTCATATTTACTCCGTGTGTCTCAGTTTCATCTTGCATCAAATGAGGGAACTGGCTTGATTGGAGGATTTTGAGCTTTTCACTCACAGATCATGTGCATTTTAAGATTTTTGTTCATTAAATAAATTACACTAACATGCAATTAATTGATATATTTGTATTAATCAGGCATTAATGAAACTAACTATTTGGGCTTCTGGTCATAGTGAAATACTCCCTGTGATTGAATTGGTTTTTCCTTCTTTTTACTTTTTTAAATCATTTTGGACAAGTGCAAAGCAACTCTATGTTTAGATAGCCCAAGAATCCTTATAGTATGTAAACAGAAGAATCCTTTTGCAGATTTACCATCTCTTCATCCTAACTTACAGAGTTCCAAAGGATATGACCTTGTAGTTCAAGTGCCTGACATTAGCGTTTTGATTGTAGTGTTAGTGCCTGACATTAAGCTTTTGATTGCAGAAGCATCCATTTCAAGACAGCCATCCTGAATAAATATATTGCCAGAAATATGACATATCCACTCAAAACAACCAGAAAAGAACCAAACAGCCCTCACCTTGAAGACCCCCTTCTAGAAGGCCATGCGTGGCCTAGATAACTGACCCCATTTTTACCTTTCCACACCTTAATTCCTGCTATATGGTTTAAATTTATCACTAAAAATGAGCCCACAAAACCCTACACAACCAACCCTCAGACACAAAGGTGGGGCCTTAGGTATAAGTTCTTTCTCCACCTGTGACCTTGCTACATGATGTCCAGGACCTGTGAATAACAAGTCTTGTTTCTTCAGAGTTCCCTGAGGGTCTTTTCTGAAGTGTGTCTTGCACTCATAATAAGAACCACAAGGGCTGGTCCTGCCACAATTTTGGCCCTGGTGAAGAAATGTCTGTGGGGCCTGGCTATGAGGAATATGGACCCAATTGAATGCCTTAGGCATCCCAAGCTGAAGCATCACCATTAATAGACTGGGATAGAACCAATAGGTCTTTTTCTGTACTTTCCACATGATCTACTGCTACTTTCCCTTACTCAGGGGCCTATAATCACACTGGCTTCCTTTCAACTCTTTGGTCATTAAGTCCTTTCCTGTTCTAAGGCTTCATTCACACTGTTTTCTTTGCTTAATATGCTCTTCCTCTAGCTTTGGTTTAAATGCTACCTCCTCAATTTTGAGAAAAAGAAACTTGTACACTGTTGATAGAATGAAAACTGGTGTAACCACTGTGGAAAACAGTGTGGAGGCTCTTCAAAAAAGTAAAAATAAGACTACTATATGATCCAGCAATCCCACTACTGGTTATTTACCCAAAGAATATGAAAGCAGTAATTCAAAAAGATATATGCACCCTTATGTTTATTGAAGCATTATTTGCAAATTATGGAATCAGCCCAAGTGTTCAGTGACAGATTGACAGATGAATGGAAAAACTATAAATATATATATACAGCACAGTGATTACACCAGTTTTCATTCTATCAACAGTGTATAAGGTTCAGATGAATGGAAAAACTATATATATATACATATATATATATATGTATATATATAAACTATATTTTTCCATTCATCTGTCAATATATATATAGCTTTTCCATTCATATATATAATATATATATAGTTTTTCCATTCATATATATAAACAAACATATATAAACATGTATATGCTATATGTGATACATTTATAAACACACAATGAAATATTAGCCATAAAAAGAATGAAATCTTATCATTTGCAACATGGGTGGATCTAGAGACTATAATGTTAAATGAAATAAATAAGTCAGAGAAAGACAAATACTGTATGATTTAACTCCTAGAAACAAAACAAATGAACAACAACAAAAAAAGAGATAAATAAACAAAAAGACTCTAAAACACAGAAAGCAGACTGGTGGCTGTATGCCAGACGGGAGGGGAGTAGAGGAAGGGGTGAAGTAGATGATGGGGATTAAGAAACAGACTTGTGATGAGCACTGAGAAATGCAGAATTGCTGAATCATTATATCTTATACCTGAAGCTAATATAACATTATATGTTAATTATATGCTAATTAAAAATAATTTTTAAAATTTATTTTAGTTTTTCAGTGTTCCAAGATTCATTGTTTATGCCCCACACCCATTTGTAAAAGATCCATCTCCCCTGAGAAGCCTCTATGATCATGTTGTCCAAGCTGACTTTCCCCTTAAATTCTAATGTTTAACTCAGCTTTTTGTCCTTTATTGTCTTTACAATAGTTTACATCTATGGATTTATTCATTAATTTACTTACTTGTTGTCTGTCTTCTCCATTTGTATGAAAAATCTTGAAAGCTAGCACAAGGGTTTTGGGGATATTTTTGTGTGTATGTTTTTTTTGTTTTTTTTTTTTAATGTACCTAGTATGGTACTTGATATGGAAATGGTAAATTATTTTTTGGATGGAGAAAGACTTAAACATGAAAGTCTTAAGGTGCCAGAGTGACTCAGTTGGTTAAGCATCAGATTCTCAGTTTTGGCTCAGGTGATGATCTCAGAGTCATGGGATCAAGCCCTGCATTAGGCTCTGTGATGGGTGTGGAGTCGGCTTAAGATTTTCTCTTTCCCTCTCACTCTGCCCCCACTATCACTTACATGTGTGCTCTCTCTCTTTGTTTCTGTCTTTCATAAAAAAAAAAAAAATCAAAACCAAAACCAAAAACAAAAAACTGTGAAAGTCTCTAAAACAGAAAAAGTTGTTGGGGCATCTCCTCTAAGAACTTTGAAAATCTCCAAGAGGTTTTTGGTTTTGTTTTGAGGATCAGACTTTAATATTTCAAGGATACCCCCAAATGAGTTACTGACAAGGTTACACAATTTTCTATTTATGCCACCACAACGAGAATAAGAAATTCTGAAAATTAAATCAATGACCTTCCTGGATACATAAAAACAATATAATAAACCATATCACAAAAAGAAAGGAGTAAACAAGCACCAGGCTGATTGTCTTAACAAGAGGACAAGGATGCTCCTTCAGGAGTTCACAGTACCAGAAATTAGAGCTGCCTCAGCTATGGACTTGGCTGCCCTCATGGTCCACTGAAACCCAAATAATCTAAGACAGGGTTCTTGAACCTTTACATTAATGACCTTCTGGGCCAGATAATTCATTGTCATTGAAGATGTCTGATGCACTGTAGGATGTTTGGCAGCATTTCTGACTTCTGCTCACTAGATCACAATAATAAACTTACTCAGATGGTCCCTTGGAGGACACAATGGCCCCTGGGTGAGAATCACTGATCTAAGATGTCAAATCAAACCAAGAACATTATAAGACACTTTGATGCTAAGACCATTTCTCTTTGCCAATATTATGAATATATTTCATTGACAACAATATTTATAATGATTGTTTAGTGTCCCTTATCTTACTATGTAAGTGAGGGACTTTTTCAGAAAAGAATTGTAATAACAATAACAGAATCATTTTTTGACTGATGTAAGAAGAAGAGGAGTTTATTAAGAGGCTGTTAGGATAGTATACAATTGCCAATTTTGGCTGGAAAACCAGGACAGAATGTAGTCCCAAACAAGAAAGATGAGGCCACCAGAATCCAAACGTGTGCCAAATGAGTGCTCACTATGAGGTGTGCCTGGTACTGTGGGCTTTGTTCACAAATTCTCCACATCTCTGTTTAGTTCTTTCTGTGGTCATCTTAGGTACTGCTAAACTTGCATACAGACATTTCTACCACCACTGCTCCCAGAATGCAATCACTGAGGCTCCTGCTTCTTTGTATTCCTATTTCCCAGTTCAAAATGAGTGTTGTATGCATCTGATTAGTTGTAAGCATCTGATTAGTGCACATCTAAAGATGAAAGAGAAGCTAGAAAAGTGTGATCTGGACTTTTGCCCTTTTTTGGCTTCAAGGTGGCAGGCAGGTTGTACTTTTCACCAGGTCCATATGGTGGGAAACTCACTAAGCATAAGTAAAGGGTTTAGATTCCAGAAAGCCCCAAAGCAATTCATATGTACTAATCAGAAGATAAAATATGGCAATGATCAAAAATGTTAGAATAGATGGAATAGAGCCAGTAGTAGATTCCTCTCACGTTTCAAAGGACTTTTGATGTGATGTGGTATATTTACCCCTTTCCAGGAGGCACTTAGTAGTCTTTTCATTTGAAAGTAACATTCACAAACTGAGCTTCACTGTCCTGCCTTTCCTTCCCTTGGCTGTGTCTGGGCAGACAGGGTGAGATATTGGGTGCAGTGATTCTGTGAATATCTAGTAAGCCCTGCAAGACCCATTCCCTTGATGCTATTCCCCGAGGGGTATCTAGATGGCTCCTGAACTTGAAAAAGCACATGAAGTTCCAGCTGCCAATATGCAGCAATGTTTGCTGGGTCTCCAATTTGACCTCATTGCATTTCAATGTGTAAACTCGCCCTCAGTGGGCCAGGCTGCATGACAAATAGGCAGCGCCTTCATGGATAATTCAAGCTCCAGTAGTTTCTCAGCTCAGATGGAAGAGCACCGGCTTTGCTAGAGTGGAAAATAGATTATAAACTGCAAACTCATTTATTCTACAAATGTTTGCTGTACTTAGAGAAAGCAGTTTTCCATAATTTTCTTCATTTCCTTCTAGAGTCAAATTGGCTCTCTTTGAACATTTCCTAGTAAAATAGCTCCAGTGACTGTTAGGACTAGAGATGTTGGCAGATCTGTGCTTTGTCTGTCTGAGCAGAGTAGGGACATAACTTTTTCATGCCTCAGTCTTCATTTGGAATATGCTAAACATGGTTTTATTCAGAATTAGCTAGGTTATGCTGGGGTGGCAATTAACCCTTGAATCTCAGTCACTCAACACCACAAAAAGTTACTTCTTACTCACCTGACACGTTCAACATGTTTTGCCAAGGGATTTTGCGATTCAAAATCACAAATATCTATAGGGCACTAGATGGACATGGAAGAGCTTAACCCAGGTTGAACAGAGGTATAGAGACTTTCTGGAGGAGGTGAGGCCTGACATAGTAGCGCAAAGATGAGGAGGGGTCAGCTAGGATTTGCTTAACTTTCCTTTAAGGAAGTACTGAAGCAAAAATGAATAGGGTGTATACAGAGCAACAATACTGCTAAACATGAAATTAGAGATACAGAGGGGTAGGAGTCAAGTTTTGGAAAATCCAAGATATCTCATAGTGTTTTGACCTTACCTTGTGTACGATGGGGAGTCTTTTAAGTAGTTTCAATTAAAGAATGAGGTGATCAGATGGTTGCTTCTAAAAAAGTCAGTTTGGCAGTAGAGTGGAGAGTGGATTTAGCTGGTAAGGAAATGGATAGATTTTGATAATCCAGGTGGTAAGAAAACTAGTTAAGATTAGATAACAGAGGAAAGATAAAAGAAATATTTGGAAGTATAAGGGTAGGACTTATTTAGTGATTGATGGAGGAGACAGTGATAAAGGGAAAGGAATATGGCTCCTTCATTTTTAGTTGGATCACTGTATGGATAATGGCCCTGGCATAGAGATTATTTTGAAGAATAATGAAATAGATTAAGACCAGTAAAGTTTAAAATGTCAGTAGACTTTTTTTTCCTAAAATTTTATTTCTTTGACAGAAAGAAACACAGCTAGAGAGGGAACACAAGCAGCAGGAGTGAGAGAGGGAGAAGCAGGCTTCCTGCAGAGCAGGCAGCCTGATGTGGGGTCGATCCTGGGACTCCAGGATCACAACCTGAGCTGAAGGCAGAGGCTTAACCACTGGCCACCCAGGCAGCCAATGTCAGTAGACATTTTGACGATGATATTGAGCAGGCCCCAAATTTTGTAACTCAAGGAAGAAGTCTAGGATTACTATATATTTTGAAAGGTATCAGCAGACAGGTGGCAGTAGAAATCTCCAAAGTGGATAAGTCATCCTTTTAGGAATATGAATACTAAGGGGATCAATAGCCCAAGCATAAAACTTCAGGGAGCACCTCCACTTGAGGGGTGCAAGTGGACTATGAAGGAGACAATTAACCTAAACTGAAAGGGACCCATCACAGAATTAGGAAAACCACCAAGGATTTGATAGGTCAAGGACATCAGAGGATTAGATTTTCTTTTTCTTTTTTTTTTTTTTAAGGTTTTATTTATTTTGACAGAGAGGAACACAGCCAGAGAGGGAATACAAGCAGGGGGAGCGAGAGAGGGAGAAGCAGGCTTCCCGCCGAGCAGGGAGCCCGATGTGGGACTCGATCCCAGGTCTCCGGGATCATGACCTGAGCCGAAGGCAGTCGTGTAACCAGCTGAGCCACCCAGGCGCCCCAAGAGGATTAGATTTTCTAAAGAACATAGGTCGTCCACTGGTATGAAATGCAGTAGAATAAGCCGTGAAAATAAAGGTAGAATCGTACCCATCACATTTTTAAAATTCTTCTTTCTTTCTTTCTTTCTTTCTTTCTTTCTTTCTTTCTTTCTTTCTTTCTTTTTTATTGTTTTAGTTTCAGAGGTAGAGTTTAGTGATTCATGAGTTGCATATAATGCCCAGTGTTCATTACATCAAGTGCTCTCCTTAATGCCGATCACCACCCAATTACCCCATCATCATCAGTTTGTTTCCTATAGTTAAGAATCTCTTATGGCTTGTCTCCCTCTCTGATTTTGTATTATTTTCTTTTTATCCCCTATAATCCTCTGTCTTGTTTCTTATATGACTGAAATCATATGGTTATTGTCTTTTTCTGATTGACTTATTTTGTTTAACAGAATACTCTCTAGTTCTATCCACATCATTGCAACTAGTAAGATTTCACTGTTTTTCGATGGTTGAGTAATATTCTATTGCATATGTATTCCATGTCTTCTGGGAAACAGTTTGGAGAGTCCTCAGAAAGTTAAAAATAGGGCTATACTATGATCCAGCAATTTTACTACTACATATTTACCCAAAGGATACAACAATGATCTGAAACAGTACCTGAGCCCTAGTGGTTATAGCAGCAATGTCCACAATAGCCAACATATGGAAAGAACCCAGATGTCTGTTGACAGATGAACAGATAAAGAAGATGTGGTATCCATTACATTTAATAATGATAATATAATTGATCCTTTTAGTCTGTATCAATTACAGTGCATCACAAAATATTTATTTATTTGTTTTGAATCACCAAATATTTATGGAGCATGTACCATGTATCAGGCTTAGTACTGAAACCAGGGTGGATAAAAAATATGTAGTCCTGTGCCTGCAGAGCTTGAAATCAAATATGGGACATGGAAAATAAATGGTACCACACAACAATATATCATTAAATGTTGTTAAGCTTTATGAAGACTAATGTTTAGAAATCAGTTAGAAGTGAGTATATATTATTCTTCCAGGACTGTAATGAAGGATAAATGTAGAGACTGAACTGTACTCATAGATGGGGTGCAATATGATTGTCAAGGAAGAGTTTTAGGATAAAAAAGATCTGAATGAGTTTGTAAACTATAGAAACAAAAATATACAGGAGTAAAAACATAGGAAACAGAGGCAATAGTTAATGATGAAAGTATGGAAGAAACAATGGAGTTCAATGTTTCCTATAGAATATTTGGTTTTATTTAAGAGGGCAGCTGACCTCTGAAAGGAGAAAGACAAGCTGAAAAGGAGAATGCAAAATTTGTCTAGTGGGGCTAATACTCTCAATCATGTAGGGATCAAGTCTATCTGATGAGGATGGGGCAGGGGGCATTTAGGTAGAAAGAGACTTTGGGAAAAAAAGAAAAATGAGTAACCATTTGAAAGCAAAGAGGCTTTTTTTTTTAAGTAACACATAGCTGGCTGATGTATTTAAGCTGAACTTATTTAATGACCTATTATTCAGAGACAAGATCATGTATTCCTCACACTTGGGTTCATAACAAAGCAACATATGCCAGTATCTCTTATAGTTGAGTTGTGGACCATGTGACTGAGTTTCTGGAAATGGAAAGTGAACAGAAGTAATGTAAATTACTTCCAGCTTTGGGAACTATGTTATATGGCTCTCTAGCCCTTGGAGAACACAAGTTCTAGATGTTGGGTCCCTGAATCATCATCAGGAGGATAGCCTCCAAGAAGAGATACAGTTATTCAGTTGCACTATGATGTGAATGAGAAACTTCTTTTTGGCTTAAATTACTGAGTTTTTTTAGTGTGTTTGTTATTGTCACATAATCTAGCTTGTCTTAATATAACCACTGTTAAGATGTAATAATTTACTCATAATATTTTCATACAATAATAATAATTATTATTATTATTTACTTTACAATTGTCAATTCTGGGCAGAGGGAGAGGTGAAGCAGACTCCCTGCTTAGCACAGAGCCCGATGTGAGGAGTAGGGGGCTCCATCTCAAAATCC
This sequence comes from Spilogale gracilis, assembly GCA_004023965.1. NCBI lineage: Eukaryota > Metazoa > Chordata > Mammalia > Carnivora > Mephitidae > Spilogale > Spilogale gracilis. Next base: position 16,558 of record PITA01003823.1, on the reverse strand, counting down.
CAAGATCATGACTTGAGCTGAATTCAAGAGTCAGATGTTTAACTGACTGAGCCACCCAGGTGTCCCATATTGTTGTTGTTGTTTTAAATCAGGAAAGTATTTAACAAGATACTATTGTGCTTATTACTTACATGTCTTGATATCTCTTTTAGAAAACAATGGATAAAGGTCTGATGCATAGAATTTGGGCAGACAATGACAACACTTCCTAAAAGCACAATTTGCCCTATTGATAAGATTATACCTTCTACTACTTGGACCCATTTTTCAACCAATTTATTTTCAAGAGCAAATTGCTCCTCTCTACATGTTCCTCAGAACATAGGTTTCCTCAAAGAGGCAGGTATTGGCTGGCAAAGACAACAAAATAAATTAATTCTACTTCTTGCAATAAATAATAATACTTCCTGACTGTCTCCATTGGAATAGAACATGTATTATGAGGTCTTTCAGAAACCAAGAGTCAAAGGTGATAGGACTTAGAAGCTATCTACTTTAGCCCTTGTTTTCTTTACATGCAAGGGCTTTCTCTACTTTGTTCTTTTTTTCTCCCAGCATGAAATCCTTGAGATTGTTTATCTTCTCTTTCACCACAGCTGGGGCTTTCCACTTCCAAGTGCAGATAAAAAACACACTGCTAGGCGTAGAGCATTCAGGTTAGTGCTCAACCAAATGAATGTTTGAAATTCCTTTCTGAACATTTTTTTCTGTGATTTTGAAGACATCCCTAAACATACTTGCTTTATAGTATTTGTAATCTTGGGAAATGGCTTAACTTTTAAAGTCTCATTTTCTCATCTATGGAATGAATATTCTCATTCCCATCCTCAATGGGAGTAAAATTATGTTAAATAATATTTGTAACATACTTTGCACAGATTTTGATAGTCTTAAAGCTTACTTATAATTACCAAATGTTAGTTATCTTATATGAATGTGTAATATACAAAGAGGAGTTTTTGGATCTCTTTTAGGAGTTTGTCTCTAATCCCTTAAAGAGTTCTGTCACATAGAACTTTTTGTGCTGATGGAAGTGTTCTATATCTGTATGGCCCAATAGGGTAGCCCCTAGCACGTTCATGTGGCTAGAGAGTAGCTCAAATGTGGCTCACAAAACTGAAGAATTGAATTTTAATGTTATTTAATTTCAAATAACTTAAATTTCAGTAACTACATGTGGTTAGTGGCAAGAATATTGATCAAGACAGCCTCAAAGTGACAATTGAAACAGACATCCTCTTCTTTTTACAAAATAGAAAATGGTGTCAAAAATGTGATGTAAATTGTTTAGGGTTATTCAGCTAGCAAATAAATGAGCTGGAGCATGAGTCTACCCATTCTTTATTCATGCTTTTGTATCTTTCTAAGAACCTTAACATTTATGAATACTTCAGTTCCATCATGTGTATTTATTTTGAGTAGCTTCCCTTCCCTTAGACTGTAACCATTGACTCTAAGAAAAGACTTGAGAAGTAACTTAGTTCAGTTTCCTTCTGTCTAACTCAGGAATGTTCTCTTTACTTTCCCATGGGTGATCTTCCAACCTCTTCCCAAATTCCATCAGTTTCAGGTGACTTGTGATCACATAATATCACATACGGTGTTATTAAAATACTACCTTATCATGTATTAAACTGCAACCTGCTTCCATGTGTTGCAAGATAAATGGCCAAGATCAGATGAAGCTACTAAGACTGTGCCTCCTCAGTTCATCAGTGTCGCTGTCCAGCAACCAGAAAGCATGTATGAGCTGTCTTATGTTGTACCTGCTGAGAAGGCTACAATGGGTAAGAAGTGATGAGTATGGGGAGGTTCAGATCCACCAGCAGCCAACCCAGAAAGTTTATGATGGTGCATGTTGATCTTAGGACATTTTGTTAGAGCAGGAATGTGTTACTCCTATGAATGTGTTCCTGTTATGACTAACATACATGGCAGAAAACAAAGTCACAAGCTAATTCAAATAAAGAGTGAGGGAGTGAGCAAAGAAAGAGATTAAGGCAGGAAAAATAGTTGTTCAGAAAGAGAGCCAAAAAATTATTCTTTACTAACAAACATACTACTCCCTATTAATTTGGAGGATGCATATTCCATCATGGTTTCTCAAGAGACAACCTGGGGAAACACAACGTTTCAGCAGAAAGAGTCCAACATCAGAGTCAGAAAATGCAGCTGTGCCCGACACTTCTAGATTCCCATGTTAGTCTTCTCTTCCTAACAGCTGTTTCAAACTTCAATGATTCCTTTCGAGTTTTAGAATTTTGTCTTCTTGCCCCATCACACTTGACAAATGCTATTTTTTCTACATCTAAAAGAGATTGGAAACTCTTGAAGCTACTAAAAGTTCTAGTATTTGTCACTGAATATACAAAACCATGCTCAGAACATTTCCTTCTTGCTTCCTGTTAAAATGATGGTGCTTACCTCTTTCTTCATAAGGGTAATCCTTCCTGCCTTCTCAGGTCCTAACTGTGCTGATTTGACATCCTCTCCCTTGTTAACTCCAATATTCCCCCCTTTGTCGACACATTTCCCCAGACGTTGAACCTGCTCAAGTCTCTCTCATTTGAAACATGCCCCCATACCCACATCTACACCCCTCCACACTCACACCTCAAAAATTTCAATCACCTATCTCTCTCCAGCTTATAACTCTGCTGTTCCTCACCATCACACTAATTTTCTCAAAGGCATTGCCCAAATTGGCTGCCTCTATATCCTTATTTCACACTCTTTCTTCAACTCCATGCAATGTAGATTTAATAGCACCATTCCATGAGATTTACTTCTTATCACTGTCACCAAACAGCACTACATTCTTAATCAAAAGGGCACTTTCTGTCCTTTTCTGAATGAACACATAGAGAAGTATACCCCATTTATACACCTCATTTATTACTTTTTTCTTCTAGGAAATTCTCCCTTCTTTGAACTCACACACTCTGCTTTGTTTTCTTGGCTGTTCTCTGGTTTTCTCTGTGAGGCCCTACTTATCTAAATAGGCCTAATGTCAGGTCAGAGAAAGGTCTTGGTTCAATCTGCCATATAAGTACAGTTGTTGCACAGGACTCTATCCTATGTGCCCCCCCCCACGTCCTTTTTTTTTTTTTTTTTTTTTTTAATAAGCTGCACAGTGCAGGACTTGAACTCATGACCCTAAGATTAAGACCTGGACTGAAATCAAGAGTGAGATGCTTAACTGACTGAGAAATCCAGGCACTTCTATACATTCTACTTAAGGCTTCAATTTATTCTCTCCAGCTTTCTTTGTCAGTGTCTTTTGTCTATTTGGAACCAATCCAATATCTACTGAGGTCTATGTCCATAAATCAAATTATTAGTAGACATCTCTTACACAATATTTCAAGTGTCTAAAAGTAAATTCATCATATTTGGAACCATCAGAAAACAATCTCACTTTCCATCCAGTTTCACAAGTTTGAAGTTTGAGAAAGATTTTGACCCTTACTTTTTTTCTTATCTCTACTTTCAATCAGTCACCAAATTTTCTTGATTCTACCTCTTAAATATTTCATACATCTCCTCTCTACTCCCAGTTTCCACCTTAGTCTAGACTATCTCATCATTCTTCATCTAGACTATTGCAACTGTCTATCAATTTTTCTTTGTTTTCTTTATTCTCTCTTGTTCTCTTCCAGTCTGTCCTCTACGCTGTTTTTAAAATGATTTTTTTCTTAAAGATTTTGTTTATTTGACAGAGAGAAACACAGCCAGAGAGGGAACACAAGCAGAGGGAGTGAGAAAGGGAGAAGCAAGCCTCCTGCTGAGCAGGCAGCCCAATGTGGGGCTCCATCCCAGGACTCCGGGATCATGACCTGAGCTGATGGCAGAAGCTTAACCTTGGAGCCACTCAGGCACCCATGTTTTTATAATGATTTTTAAAGCAAAATTGAGCATGTCCTTCTTTCCATAATATACTTCAACAATTTCCTATTGCTCTATTATTGGCCAGTCTTACCTGAAATCTAACCTTCTTTTTCATGACAGCTGTGTCTCTTTTCTCCTACCTGTACTCTAACCTGTAGGCACAAAATATCTTTAATATTACAGGTTAACGCTAATTTCCTAAGCTCCGGCCACTTCTAAGAGAAGACCACTCAACACTTGTTTCAGGAGGAACATCACAGAGCTCAATAATGCTAGGCTCCTATTTGTGGAGGAAGCCTACCAATACCACTCCCCTTTATTCCACTGATGCATAGCCAGTGAGATAAGGTACTCCTTTTCTGCAATCAAAGACAAAAAGAACTCAGAGCCTGGAGCTCTGGCAGTGAAGTGTTATACCCAGCCACTTACTCACTGGACAAATTAAACTAAACACGAAGCCTTCAAATGCTAGTTAGAAAAGATAAAGTAATGATGTAGTTACTGGCTGGGTTTCATGCAAGAGGTTAAAAATCTGGCTTTGGCTACTGATATCACCACTGATAATATTGTTTGTCATAGAAAAGAGGAACTATAGATAATTAAAGGAGAAAAGTGACTAGGCAACAAATGTGTCTTTGACACTTGTTTCCAAGCTGAAATATTCTCTCATCTCTTGAATCATTTCAATGATAATCAAGGCAGTGTGAATATACAGCGTAATTCAGATTTTGTCACTACATCATACTGTTGCCTATCAGGTAAGGTTCTTAATGAATTCTTTCTTTCCTTGTTAAGTATCTCCTATAATTGATCTTGGCAGGAAAATGCCACCAGAAGAGCTTAAAAACCAGAGTAGGCACAGTAAATTTAAAGCCAGTTTAGATGGACAAGCATTATAAAAAACAAGGTTCTTTTACTCTGTAATCTGTGCCTTCTGGAAGTCTGCAACCATTTTAAACAGACATAACTAACACACGGTATGTAGCTGAAGAATTATGTGCAGGAAAATCCTCTCTTGAGCCTAGATAACCTATGACTTAAGAATATTCAGGCATGTTATAGTAACTGGGAGATGTAGGAACTATTTGTATTTGAAGGAAGGGACTTGAGCAGGCACCTGATGACAGAGTGAGAATGACAAGCGTGGTGGGTGTCTGCCTTATATCAACCCTATGAACTCCTCCCTAAGATCTCTGGAAAGGCAGTATGGTACAGTGGTAATAATTAGGGGCTCTGTAGCCAGCTTGCCTGGGTAACAAATTAGGTACCCACTCATTGGCTGGTTGGGAGTCCTGGGACAAATAGTTTACATTTCTTGAGTTTTATTCATTGTCCATTAAATAGATATAATATATCATAGGGGCATTTTGAGGCTGAAACAAAATCTCCCATGTTTAGACTATAGCATGGAGCCTATAATAGAGTATGCACATAATGCATATTAGCAATTAACATTGGGGTTTATGGAGAGAGAAGTTTTAAACACAAAAAAAGAAGAGGTTCCTAAGAGAATCTCTAAGAGGAGGAGGGATGGTGGTGACTGCTTCAGGACTAAAGTGTGACATTGTGTAGGAAGAGGGTTTTCAACACCTACTCCTGGGAACATAGCTCAATTCTTCTATCACGGGGGTGACATAATCAAAAATACCAGGAGAAGCCCCTACTCAGAGGTAGACTTTGGTGTTCTCTGAGAGCCCTGTCCACATTGGCAGGGATAAGCACTCTGAACTATTTGTGGACAAGTAACACTAGTAAGGAGGAAGAGGAGAAAGATGGAGATCCATGTAGGCATTCTCTCTAGATTCCTTGGTGGATTTGGTGTCATTTCCAATCCTGAGTAAGCCACTGTGGTGAGAATCAAAGGAATTTGAAAGTGACTCCGTTTATTCCTGTAAGTGAGAAGTTTCAAAGACAAAAGCCAGAAAACAGGCGGTATATGATTTAGCATGTTGAATTCTTTTTTTTTTATTTTTTATTTTTTTAAATTTTTTTCTGATTTAGCATGTTGAAATGCCCTCTCTACCAGATGATCCATTGTCTCCAGATGAGATTTCTGAATTGTTCCCTTGCCTCAAAACCTCTCCAATATAACACAAATTCTTCTCAATTTAGTCCTAACCCTGACTTCACAGCTTTGTATTGTAACACTCCCACCCCCCAAAAAAATTTATGAAGTAGCCACATGTATCCACAGTGCAATCCTGAGGAACTGTCTTGCCCTTGTGCAGTTCTCTTGAAGGTCTGTGCAAAGGCTATGGTCTCTTTTGGGAGTACTTAGTCTCTCTCCATGCTTTAGGTTTCAGTGCAGGATAGACTCAACACAGGAACAAATTCTTTCTGCCAACTCCCTTGACCTTCACTACAATGCATCTGGATCCAGAGCTGTCTCCCTTGTCCCCACCCATTACATGTACAAACAATTTAAATACTTAGAAGTTATCTTCTTGTGAACAAGTTTTTTTTTTGCATATTTATGAACTCTGTCTCAGGAATGTTACATTTGCTACTTATTCTACTAAAATGGCATTACTCCAGATGCTCCATATGTTTGCCTCCTTCCCATGATGCAGGTTATCAGGTCAATTGTTAACTTTTATAGGGATGTCTTTTACAATTTAAAATAAAGCAGACACCTAAAGCGTGGAGCACTGGGTGTGGGGAATGGGGAATGAATCTTGGAACACTGGAAAAAAAATTTTTAGTAACAATAAAAAAAAAAACAAACAACATAAAAAAAGATGGTACATAGCCCCCCCATAAATAAATAAATAAATAAATAAATACATAAATAAATAAATAAAATAAAATAAAGCAGACCTGCCCCACACCCAGTCACTTCTATGCACTCTCTACCACTATCTTGTAGACTACCTTATTTTACCTGTGTATGATATCATCTCATTTATTTGGTTGCCAATTTATTTTCTTTCTGCCACCAGAATGTGTCTTGAGGGTAGTAATCATCAGGTTTATTTATTGCTGCTCCTCCAGCACCTTGACAATGTATAATGTACAGTAACTGTTCAGGAAACATTTGTTGACTGTCACCCCCACTAGACAGTGATTCTTTAGGACAGAAGCTGTGCCTTTGCACACTGAGCACCTAATACAAAGTTTGTTACATGTTATGTGCTAAAATATATATTGATCAAATCCATGACATTTTTAATTAGCCAATCAAGAACTGGTTGTCTATCGGGAGGTCAATAAGGCAAGCAATTCTGTGGAATGTAATTACTGGGGAGGTTGTTCAGTAGAGACTGGCCAGAAGAAAGCAAGGAATTGATTAAGATACCAAAGAAAGGAAACATGGTTCCTTGCACAAAGTACAAGCTCAACATATGTTCATAACACTGACTTAACAAAATGGATTTTATACTCCAATACTAATTCACTTCTTTAAAAATACCATTTGAAACCGGTCACAGAATCACCTGCTGGTGCATTCAAGTAGGGGGTGAGTTGTTCTGTGACAGGTGTCCGACAACATGTTAATAGCCAAATCTATTCAACGCACAATGTTGACTTTCAGGAATGCTTTCTTTTTCTTCCTCACCCCACCCCCACTTCATAAAAAGAATGTCACTCTCCTGAGAACATCACAATGGCAGTCCACAAATGAACCCTCTTCCTTTGAGAGAAACTAACGGTAGAGGAAAAGATAATTACTTAGTTCCTTTATCTCCAAATTATTTGTAATAAAATCTGAAATCACACCACAATGTCTTTCATGAGGATGTCATAAATTAAGATGCATCGGCGTATCTGGTGCATCTGTTCCAATCTCTGGCCCTTTGTCTTCTGCAAAGAGCACACCAACCTCAATACCCAGCAGACAGCATTTACGCAAATGATGTCGTGGTCTATAGCATTAATATTCAGTGATTGTCTGTCATAGACACCTTACTGTACATCTGTTATGCAAATGTATGTTAATTCTGACTCCCTGACAGCTGCCTAGTTTTCCTCCCTAAAATGATCTTTTCCATTTTGAAGTTTGCAATCTGTTCCCAAAAATGTTAATCCAACAATTAGCTGAAATTGCTAAACAGAAATTGTACATGTTCAGTCTAAAATAGAAGGTAGCATTTCAAAATAGATGGTGAACCTTCTTCCCACATCATTTATTTTATATGTGCTTCCACACAGTGTAAACATTGATCTCTACACAGCTTGGCTTGGGGCAAGTGATAGGTTTACCTACCCCAATCCTAGGAGTTTGACAAAAAAGAATGATATCATCGTTCCTGTCATTCAAAGCACTTTACCTTCAAAGACTCTTTTGGTGATACATAGTGTTTTTCTCTGTCTGAAAGTTCTCTGTTTTCTCCACCAAAATGATTAGTATCAAGCATTTGGATATTAATAAATAACAACACAAAAACATAAAGTGACAAATGATTGAGGAAAGAGAACTAAGAGAAAATCCTATGAGATACAAAACACAGTTGACAGTCTCTTTTTGTACATGTTGATGAATGTTAAATAGAAGATACTTCCTTATTTACTATCTTTATTCATTCTGAGGAATAGGTGAAGGGCTTTGGAACAGTAATAAAAATATCCATTAAGACCTCAAAAGGGATTATAGTATTTAATAAGATGAAACAAGATAAGTTACATTAAACTTTAAGTGAAAATCAAGACCAAATAAGAACGTATCTGTGCTAGTCACCATGCAGGACACTGCAGGACACAGTTGACACTCAACAATATTCTTGGAAGGTGGGGATCATTATTCAGCCCATTTTTATAATGAGGATTAGAGCAAGGAGTGACTTCTGCAGGCCCATAAAGTTTCATGACCCTTTCCAGTATTCTTTTCCAGGTCTCTGTCAGGAGGAAGAGCATAGGCAAATTGGAGAAGTACAGAATGTCTACAGGGAAGTAGAATTCATAGGTTTTGCTTTAATGGGACTATTTCTGACTCTGTTCCAAATGGATATCTTATGTTTGGTCTTTTGGAAAATCCAAAGCCCAACTAAGGAAAATGAACTTGAGTTGGCTCTGCTCCAGAGATCTTGAGGACAAGTTTCTTGAAGGATATTTAAAAATGGAGCTCCTCTCTCACCATAGGAGTCTATTTCTAAAATGATGTTGTTAAATCGGGCGAGTTCCAGGTTCTCTTCTAGTTTAATACTTTTTATTTGTGTTTATTTATGCATTAGTCATGGGACAATGAGTGCATAAACTACATTAAAGGTATCTTGGCTCTATGACACACCACTGATTTTCAGTGACTCTATCTTTAAGATGGATATGGTAAGACACTCATTAGTTACAATAGGAATCTTTTATCATTACTATTTTGAGAGATTCAAAGATTTTTAAATGTTATAACTCCCTTTTATTTCCACATCATTGTAATGAACTTGATCTTAGATTCTATAATCAACAGTTATAGTTTCTCATTGAAATGTTATCATTTGATCAGGATAGTATGGCAAAATCTCACAAATTATTTTGAAGGAACAAAGGCTACTTTTTGCAGCTTTGTCTAGATGCTGATTTTTTTTAAACTAATATATATAGAGAACTCACTATAAGGCACATCCAATTACGTTCTAGTATTATATATGTGGAAACAGATGCATAAGGAGGTTAAATATTTTGTCCAATTTTATTTGGTTAGTAAGCAGGATAGCTGAGATTTCACTCCAGACCAAATCTCTTACTTTCTCCCCATGTTGCCACCATATATGTTATCTTTTCAATTATCTTTCAAAGAGAAATTATGATATATTGTCAAGTGTATCTTCAAATATTAGGTGGTGTGATATTGTGTGTGTGTGTGTGTGTGTGTGTGTGTGTGTGTGATCTTGACCCAGTTTGGAGGTCCTGGTTGGAAGCTGATTCATTGTTCCTATTGAGTGTCCATTTCAAAACTCATCCTTTTCCTTTATCAAGATCTCATATTTTAGGCCTGCCTTCATTGCCCCAAGCCCATATACCAGACAACCAAGGGAAGCCCTCAGACCCCAGAGTCTGCTGAAATTACTTAACATTATTTACATTAGCCAATCCTAAGTCTACTTGCCTTGTCTTGTTTGTTCCTTCCTGCAGTAGCCACAATACAAGTGCTTACTCACAGTTCCTTTGTGTGTCTCATCACTGACTCTGGTGCTTTCCCATGTAGCCCTTCAGATTGTGCTCTTTTATCTCAAGGAATGATGAATATAATGAAACTGTAAACTTCTTTTTGATTTCTCTCTCTTCACTTACATCGAGCTTCACCATGTCACTTAAGGTGATATGGTTAAAATGGGTGATAGGAGGTTTAGGGATAACAGCCCCCCAATGTTATTCATTGCAACTCAGTCAAAATCTCTGAGAAATGGCCACATCTAACCTTATGCCAGTAAAGAACATCCCCCCATTGCAGCAAGCCTTATTTTGTTTATCTGTAACTTGATGGCAATAATTTCTATCTGAAAAAAGTTGGTGTGAGATTTCAGTGAAAGAACACATGCTACAAAAGCTTACAGTATGCTTGGGCCATATGAGGTGCTCAAAAAGCATGCCCAAAGAAAGGAAAAGGGGCACATTCTGTCTTAAAAATTATAATTTCATATATTATATATATATATATATATATAATTATACTTAACAAATAACTTTTCTAGTTATTATAGTGTTGTTCCACCCAATTCCTTGCTGAAGCAAGAACTGCTCCAGGAAAGTCTATTTTTTATAGATAGGGAAACTGAGGCATAAGATATTTATATTGTCTACAATCTCTTGCTGGATATTGCTGGAAGAACAACAGGAAAACACCTTACATTTGCTCAGTAAAAAAGGGGGTAGTGGTCATCTAAGTCATGCTGCCTCCTTCATGAAAGTCAGAGGCACTGTTTGGTAGATACAGTCCTGCAGGGGTCAAACTAACAGGGCCAAGATTATGGTTCTGCATTTCTATTAGAAACTGATGCCTCTTCCTTTCCCTTTTTTATCAATTCATGACACTGAAGTAATTATATTTATCATTTGTATCTTGATATTCTGTTTTGACCTGAATAAATTATTTCTTAGGACACATATTCTCTGATCCTCCCTTTTTCAGATGATACATAAAATGCATAGCATTGATAGATGGACTTTTATTTCATGATTCAAGGCTCCATGTATAATGGAAAGTAGAATGTACTTTTAAGCTGTAATCTGTTCCCTTATATCTAATCTTAGTAGATAGAGATGTCAGGGCCCCAAATGAGGCCATGGAGATCTGCCTTTATGAAGAGAGAAATTCTAGGTCAATTAACTATCAGCAAGGATGAAAACCACATAGAGATATTGATATTTAAGTCTCACTAGTAAAACATGATTCAATAAATGTCCCACATTGACAAATTAGCACCTTCACATCACTTTGAAGAAGATTTTAATGGAAGAGGTAATAAAAGCATGGAGAGAAGGGCAGAACTTCCCTGTAGAGGAGATGCAGGGAAGGTCTCTATTCCCTAAATTCAGCAAAAACTTCTAAGGCAGACAGAATGGAATTGTCCTGTTTTGATTTATAGGTGAAGGAAATTTAGACTCAGAGCAATATTGTGACTCACCTAGAAAATTCCTGCTGGAAAGAGTCACAGCAAAGCCTCAAAGCCAGTTTTTCTGACTCCTGCTTCCCAAATTCTTTCCACTTCCCCAGATGGTGTCTGTGGGTTGGGCTCTCATTTTCAAGCTTCACTGGCCCTGGATGATGGACGAGGATTTGCTCTGGGCATCTGGGCCCAGGTTGAGGTGCAGGTGCCAGATGTACTGTGGGTCTTCTAGCCACTCTTGCTGCAGTTCAATGGACCCTACAGTACACGGCCTGCAATGGAATTATGATTTATTGCAGAAACAAAGAACAAAGTATATGTTCTCTATGAAGGAACTCTCAGAGGGCAAGATCCCTCTGCACCTAGCTTATTTGAATGGCATTCTGGAGTCCTGGAAATGAAAGAGCACCTGGAAAGTGAATGGAAGGATCCAGTGAGCAGCCAAAATCCAAACCTCACTGTGTATCTGTCCTTATTGTGAATTTGACCTCACCTCCCTTTCCTTTAGCACCAATTTTGGAAACTTTTTTTTTTTTTTTGCACACTGTGGTAGAAATCCTTTTATTTGAGACCAGTCTGTTGATTGACTGATCAGAAAGGTTAATTAAATGAAAGAATAATAATAAATTATATATGACTACCCTAGGTATTTCATTTAAATTTAGAATAATTTGCACCCATTCAGCAATGTGTTGGTGTAAGGGCAAGAACTTTTCCTTAAATATGAGTCTTTTGATTGGATTTCTAAATTATATTTCCTATGTGAACCTCATTCCTGATAAATTCTTTACAGTTTCCCATTCCATTTTCCTTAAAGTGAGCTACAATTTAAAGACATTTGTGTGGTGGGACGCCTGGGTGGCTCAGTTGGTTAAGCGACTGCCTTCGGCTCAGGTCATGATCCCAGAGACCCGGGATTGAGTCCCACATCGGGCTCCCTGCTTGGCGGGAAGCCTGCTTCTCCCTCTCTCACTCCCCCTGCTTGTGTTCCCTCTCTCGCTGTGTTTCTCTTTGTCAAATAAATAAAATCTTTAAAGACATTTGTGTGGTAATATGAATTCAAAATCACTTAGATTAATACTATTTATTTTCCACATTAAAAAATATTTTATTTATTTGACAGAGAGAAACACAGCTAGAGAGGGAACACAAGCAGCAGGAGTGAGAGAGGGAGAAGCAGGCTTCCTGCCAAGCCGGCAGCCTGATGTGGGGCTCAATCCCAGGACTCCAGGATCATGACCTGAAGTGAAGGCAGAGGCTTAACCATTGAGCCACCCAGGAGCTCATATTTTCCACATTTTTAATGACAATCTTTCCATAATTTAATCTGATATATTTTTAGTGACTTTTCATTAATAATTCTGTGCAAAGCATTAAATTAACTTGGTTTTAATAGAAACAACTTAAGTAGATGAAACAAATTTATTCTCATGAGAGAAATGTGGGTGGGATATATAAATCTTTGTAAGCATTGGCTTTACTATTATCTAGGAGAGCATATTTCAGCAAGGTGACAATGACAATGAGGAACTACAGCCTTGCAAAATGATTACTTAGCTTCAATGAGTTTATGCCTGTGAAAGGATAGGGATGGTTGAAGGCAAAAATATATAATAAATGTGGGAGAGAAAGGAGACCAAGCAGGAAGATATAACTGGGACCTAAGATGGGGGTTTCTTTCTGTAGCTTTCTCTGTTATTCTAGTTAAGAGGCCAGAGCTACAGTCTTGCAACCACTAGCTAGCCATGCCATTTGTGCTTGCCAAGTACTAATGAGTGCTGCAGAGGTTCAGTGGCTGAGACTCTAGTAAGATCAAATCTTTGACCACTGGACAGAGTAGGGTCAGTATGCTCTGTCTGACCCTGACAGAGCACACTGACCCTACTCTGTCCAGAACCCACTTCTTAATTTAGGTTATACCAGGAAGAAGAATCAGTACCATAGACTGAATAAATCTGTGGAGACTTCCTGAAAGAGAGCCTTCATGACTGTGGTCATATGACCGACATTAGGGAATTGATGGGTGGTACTTCAAATTATTATAAGGGAACCCAACAAGGACACTGTACCACACAGCTCATGGAGAACCACTAAACACAACTGTGGTAGTGATCTTGAAAATCTTTTCTCTCCCATCTGCCCCACCCCCACTAATCCTTTCAGTGCAAACTCAGTCTTTGATTTACTCTATTTATCCCACGTCTCTCCATGCGGTATAAACAAACATAAGTGTGACTCGCAGAACTGGTTGTTCTTCTAATGGAGGAGATTGTAGTGGAGAATAAAATGAACACTTACAGAGCTGGGAGGTGTCATTGGCATTTCATGCAAATTGACAAGGGCCTAATCCCATCCTGTGTTCCTATTCTCCAAAGCATACTTTGGTATCAAAAAGGCAAATACATGTGTCCAAGAAAAGCCATCTTCATTTGTTTTCAGAGGGAGATCTGGAAAAAGAAGGAACTATCATCAGATCCCCTGCCAAATCTGTGTCTCATTCTTTTGACCCAGCAAGCGAGGGTTTTTGATAAGTAAGCTCACTACTATTCAAAGAAGCTTAGAAGTTTTTTTCAGAGATTGTTCCTGGAGGTCCCAGTTCTGAGGAGGTGAGTCACTGGTATGTTCCAAAATGATCATTAATGGGGCACTTGGGTGGCTTAGTTTCAGTTCAGGTCATGATCTCAGGGTTGTGAGATTAAACTACCAGTGGGAAGCCCTTCTCAGTGTGGAGTCTGCTTGAGTTTCTCCCTCCCTCTCCCTCTGCCACTTGTCTCAGCTCTCTCTTTCTCTAAAATCAATCAATCAATCACTATTTATTTATTTATTTATTTATTTATTTTCACCATAGGACATTCCCTCACCAATGTCCATCAACCAGCCACTCCATCCCTCCCACCAGCTCTCCCCTCCAGCAATCTCAGTTCCCTGAGATTAAGAATAGCTTGTCTCACACTCTGGTTTCATCTTTTTCATTTTTTCCTCTCTTCTCTTATCCTTTGTATTGTTTCTCAAATTCCTCATATCAGAATCAATCATTCTTTTTAAAAAAGAAAATCAAGAGGAAAAACAAAATGATCTATATAATTTTTTAGATATTTTATTTATTTGCCAGAGAGAGAGAGAAAGAAAGAGAGAGCACAAAAAGAGGTTACAGCAGGCATGAGGGAGAAGCAGCCTCCTTGCTGAATGAGAAGCCCAGTGCAACAATGGAACCCAGGACACAGGGATCATGACCTAAGCCAAAAGCAGACGTTTAACCAACTGAGCCTCCCAGGCATCCCAGATGATTGACAGTTTTAAACAAGCCATAACAGAAACACTTGAACCTACATAAAAAAAAAAAAAAAGGAAATTGAAAGAACACATTATTTTTGGAAGATTCAGCCTCTATGTCTCATGCTTCCTACTACTCTCCTGCCACTTTCTATGAACCTGGGAGCCATTTTCAGCACCTTTCCTCTTACAAAACTGATTCCTCAGGAAAAGAAGTAAATTAGCAAGCTTGCTGAGTTGTTTTTTCTTTTCCTAAAGACATTTTTATTTGACTTTGACATCCACAAACAAGTGGGAAAGGTATTTTGTCAGGAAACACAAGTGGCCCCAGATCTTCTGGTATCATAGTGTTGATCTCAATAGCTCTTCTTGGAAGAATGTTTGATGTGTGATTTTTTCCAAAACATATATTTTAAATTATGCCATTGAGGGATATATACCTATTGCTCAAAATTTGTTAATCAGGGAGTTTAGAAGAAGAGATACCATATCAATAATCACAGTAATAGCTACCAGGATTAAATACCTTCTCTGTGCCAGATGAATTTTATACATCATTTCTACCAAGGCTTTCCCAAAATATGCCCTGGGGACTATCATTAGATATTAGTAAATATTACTGGACAGTCTTTACTCTTGGAGAATGGGTCTTTGTTATGGAGAATAAGACTGCATATTTCATTATGATTACTCTTCTCCTTCTGACAAAGCCACATGGGAGCCTTTCTCATATTTTCACTGTTAGAATATGTTGGGATTCTTGGAGGAAGAACTCAGGAAATTGTGGGTTTCCCTTTAATACTGGAGTCTTCAAGAGCTTCTTTCTCATATTAATACACATTTAGCTCTAGCAATTAGTCAAAATCATTATTTAAGTTTCTTTACCAGTTTATAGCTTCTATTTATAGTGGCTTCTGTTCCAGAAAAGGAGGTCTCAGCTGTGAATCTGTAAATTTGTCAGTCTCTCCAAATTTTGGGGTAGTAGTATGACCTCTATTCAGTGTTGGATTAAAAAAAAAGTGATTGATACTCAGTTTGTTTAGGTTTTTCTTCTAAGGATGAAAATGATAATTTCCACAGTTCTTTACATGTTGGAATCGAACCCAAATTTAATTGTTCCAAAGATATTTGAATTTTTTTATCCTTTCAAAGATATTTCAGGGGGAACCTGTGTGGCCTAGTTGTTAAGCTTCTTCCTTTGGGGCACCTGGGTGGCTCAGAGGGTTAAGCCTCTGCCTTTGGCTCAGGTCATGATCCCAGAGCCCTAGGCTCAAGCCCTTCATTAGGCTCCCTGCTCGATGGGAGGCCTCCTTCTTCATTTCCCACTCCCCTTATTTGTGTTCCCTCTCTTACTGTGTCTCACTCTGTCAAATAAATGAGTAATATCTAAAAAAAAGATACTTCAAAGACATTTCCACTGAATATAGAATTCAGGACTAATTTTTTTTTCCTTCTATTATTTTAAATGTGTAACTCAATTGCTTTCCTTCTTACATTAATTTTTAATGAGAATCTACTGTAACTCTTACAAATGTTTTTCCTTCAGTAATGTCTTTTTTTCCTAACTGCCTTCAAGATTTTCTTTGTCATTGAATTTCAGCAAAAAAAAAAAAAAAAAAAAAGAACCAGGTGTAGTTTTCTTTTCCTTTCTTTTTTTTTTTGAAAAAATGTTCAGCGTCACTAGCTATCAGGGAAATTCAAATCAAAACCACTCTAAGATACCACCTTACACCAGTCAGAATGGCCAAAATTAACAAGACAGAAAACAACAAGTGTTGGAGAGGCTGCGGAGAAAGGGGAACCCTCTTACACTGTTGGTGGGAATGTAAACTGGTGCAGCCACTTTGGAAAACAGTGTG